>JAXMNL010000120.1:19296-30009 GCA_035128595.1 Eptatretus atami | reverse complement strand
ACGGCTTCGGACGAAACTTGGTGGACATGTCGGGCGTGTGACAAGGACGAATCGATTCGATTTTGCTGAATATCCGGATGCGGATCCGATAATTTCAAAAGTGATTCTTCACCACTGAGAGGTAGGACGAAAATGATGTATAGAATGATACGTTAAAACGTTGGGGACGAGTTATGACGAAACTTTAGGTGGATGAGTCTGGTAGGTGACAAGATCAAGCCGATTCCATTTTGGTTCAGGTCTGAATCCAGATCCGAATCGGCCTATCAGTGGATACAAAACGTCAAACTGTCCAGCCTGGGAGGGAGGATGTGCTCTACTGAGTGTCCTTCTATTCTCAAAAGATTGTTGGAGCATTTAAAACGCACTTGTGAGGATCTACTATGAGCACACATACCTGTGAGGAATCTTACTATGAGCACACATCCACCTGGTGAGGATCACTATGAGCATTACAGCACCTCTTGTTCTGTCCCACAGTATGATAAACCGATGATTTATAATTGACATTATTTGATGGGTCGTGTTTGAATGTTGTGAGAAGGGTGGAGTGGATATGGAGGGTGAGGGAGGACGGGCGGACGGTGGATAACCGTTGTGAAATGTCTTCTATAAATGGCTGTCCCAACAGTAGTTTGCACTTGATACACCAAAAACCTGTCTATTCAAATGGAAATCTGAAAATCCACCAAAATGATTGGATTCGTTACCCCCACCGCAGCCTGTGGCCTTGTCACCTTCGACACCAGATCTGCAAGCAGAAGTGGCAAAGAATGACCTGAATGCAAGTTCTTACTCAGTCTTTCTTGCATAAAAATAAGTTCTTAAATTGTGACGAACGAAGGATTCATTTCATGATTTCTTTAGTTTTGCACAAAAAGATTGACCTGAAACGAATGACAATGGATGATAGTGAGAACCAACGGGAAAATGTCGAGGGGCATAATACCCTTTCTTTACCACTCCCCCCACCTCTCTTGGGGAGGGTTCAGTGTAAATGTCAAGGTTGAGAACCACAGTGCGATCCATATCTTGTTATTCTTTGCAACACATACCAGCAGACCACTCTAACCATAACCCAGACTTGGAGCAAACGTTCAACCATTACCAGACTTAGAGCAACGCATCTAACCATTACACAGACTCAGAGTGGGCGCTCTAACCATTACCCAGACTCAGATGTGGGCCTCTAACCATTACCCAGACTCGGAGCGGTGCTCTAACCATTACCCGACTCAGAGTGGGCGTCTAAACATTACCCAAACTCAGAGCGGGTGTCTAACCATTACCCAGACCTGGAGCGGGTTGCTCTACCATTACCAAACTCAGAGGGGCGCTTAACCATGACCCAAACATCAGAAGTGGGCGCATTAACCATACCCAGACTCAGAGGTGGGCGCTCTAACTATTACCATGACTCAGAGTGGGCCGCTCTAACCATTACCCAGGACTCAGACGTGCCGCGTTTCTAACCAGTTACCCAGACTCCAGAGGGCGTTCTAACCATTAACCAAACTCAGAGCGGCCGTGTTCTAACCATACCCAGACTTGGAGCGGGCTCTAACCATTACCCAAACTCAGAGCGCGTGCGTCTAACCATTACCCAAGACTTGGAGCGGGTGCTCTCTAACCATTACTCCCAAACTCAGAGCGGTGTTCTAAACCATATCCAGACTTGGAGCGGGTGTTTCTAACCATGACCCAAACTCAGAGTGGGCGCTCTATAACCATTTACCCCAGCTCGGGCGGCGCTCTACCATTACCCAACTCAGAGTGGGCGCTTAAATTACCGGATTCAATGGCGCCTTTAACCATTACCAGGAAGTGGGGGCGTCTAACCATTACCAGACTGAAGGCAACATTCAGGGCTAGGTTCTAACCAATGTACCCAGACTCAAGACGCGGGCGTTCTAACCATTACCCCAAACTCAGAGCAGTTGTTTCTAACCATTACCCAGACTTGGAGCAAACGCTCTAACCATTACACGACTCAGGGTGGGCGCTCTAACATTACCAGACTCAGAGTGGCGCTCTAACCATTACCCAAACTCAGAGCGGGTGTTCTAACATTAACCAGACTCGGAGTGTGGCGTTCTAAAACATTACCCCAAAACTCAGAGCGGTGTTCTAACCAATTACCCAGACTCGAGTGGGCTTTCTAAAACATTACCCCAGAACTCAGAGGCGGGGTGTTCTAACATTACCCAGACCTGAGCGGTTGCTCTAACCATTACCAAAACTCAGATGTGGGCGCTCAACCATGACCCAACTCAGAGTGGGCGCTCTAAACATTACCAGGACTCAGAGGGGCGCTTCTACATTACCCAGACCAGATGGGCGCTCTACACCATTACCCAGGACTCAGAGTGCGAACCGTTCTAACCATTACCCAGACTCAGAGCAGGGCGTTCTAACCATTACCCAAACTCAGAGCGGGTGTTTAACCATTACCCAGGACTTGGAGCGCGGCTCTAACCATTACCCAAACTCAGAGACGGGGTGTTCTAACCATTACCCAGACTGATCGGGTGTTCTAACGCATGAACCCATAACTCAGAGTGGGCGCTCTAACATTAACCAGACTCAGCAGTGGGCGCTCTAAGCCATTACCCAGGACTCAGAGTGGGGTTCTAACCATTACCCAGACTCAGAGTGGGTGCTCTAACCAATTACCCAACTCAGAGTGGCGTTCTAACATTACCCACGACTCAGAGTGGCGTGCTCTAAGCCAGTACCAGACTGTGGCAGGCACGCCGCCAACCAATTGCCAGACTCAAGCGGCCCGCTTAGAACCATGACCCAGGTTTAGAGCAGACGCGGCCAACCATAACCCAGACTCAGAGCGGGCGTATAAACCTGACCCAGGTTTAGAGCAGACGAGCGCAACCGTTTACCCAACTCAAGCGGGCGCTCAACCATTACCCAAGACTCAGAAGTGGGCGCTCTTAACTATTACCCAGATCAGAGCGGGCGTTCTAACATTATCCCGAGACGTTCAGAGCGGAATGCTCTAAACATTACCCAGACTCGGAGGCGGGGACGCTCTAACCATTCAGACTGGCACGCGCCAACTAACACACTGACGAGCGTAACCCGACCCGTGCACGAGATCAGACACTCATACCCACGACTCCGAAGTGCGCAAGCTCGGCATAGATTAACGCTCAGAGATCAACATCCATTACCAGACTCACGCCCACGGCACTAGCCGTCGCATCTAACTAGCTTACCCCGAGACTCAGATGGGGCAGATCTAACTACCATTACCAAGACTGACCGCGACTTAACTAACCCAACAGATAGTGGAACACCATTCCCTATCACTATTACCCGGACTCAAAGAGTCGGGCCGTATCCTACCACCAATCCAAAATAATCCAAATCACGCCCCCACGCCACACCACACTCCAAGCCCCCCGACGTGGAGCGCTTACAACTATGACCCAGGACTCAGAGAGGACCGTTACACCAACCAGTTAACCAGACCTCAGAAACCGAATGACGTACTCTTAAACAAAAAACCTTTTCCCAGACTCGAGCGGAGTTCAGTAAAACCCTACCACAAGACTCACGCGGAACAGCACTCTAACCATTACCCAGACTTAGACCGGAGCAGTTCTCTAACAATCCTACCCTCAAGACCTCCTAGAAGCCGGGCAGACGCTCTCAACCACTCGACATCGCACCCAGCTAAACCTTACCGGCGTCGAGCGGCACGTTCTAACATACCACAGGACTTGGACGCCGTAACTACATACCCCGGAAAGACAGACGATGCTTAACCTTATACCCAGACTCGAGCGCGTTCAAACAACATACACCGACCTAGACGGACTGCTATACACAGTAAACCTGAACGCGGCCGCCGTTCTACACTCGTACCCAGACTCAAGCGACGTCTCAACCACAGACCTGTGGACAGCGACGCGTCCTACACCTACCCGAGATCACGGAGCGGAGCATCTACACCATCACCCAGACTTGAGCGAGCGCAACCGCCATCCAACCACATTACCCAGACTACGAGACCGAGTACGACTCTAACCATCTAACCTAACTTGGGCGGAAGCTAACTCAACCGTGAAGGAGTCTACGGATACTAGATCAGCGTATAACCAGTAAAGGCTCAAGAAGGGATAAACACCAACATATCCGTAGGTGGTTTCTAATGCCTCATTTAAAGTACGATGAGACGTCTAGATCGTAAATTTCTCAAAAGTGAACGATCTGCGATTGCAGTTTAGTCTTCGTGTTGTATTGAATCCACTATCTGTTCCTCTTTTGGATTTTGAATTGGTTCACGAAAAAAGATATTTCACGAAAAATATAATGACACTATATCGTTATTTGTGGTGTCTGTCTTCTGTATGTCTGGTCTGTCTGTCTGTATATGATCTGTCTGACTTCATGTATGTCATGGTCTGTCTGTCTGTTCGTGATCCCTTGCCGAGCATCACTACCGTTGAGTTCCTTGCATGCCGATCCTGATGAAATTTGGCGAGGAGTTTATTTATATCATGATCTGGTTGTGTTTTCCTGGAAATGGCGTGGTCGCCAGTTATGTGGTCGTGGAGCCACGCCCCAAAAAACACGTGTTTTTAGGGTAGCCGATTTCAATTTGCATCTTCTCCTAGGGATTTGCATTTCGAATCTGACAGCCGTTTCTGGGATTATTTGGTTCCCAGCCAAAAATGGCACCCTGCATAGCCCCACGGAGCTCGTATTTGTCACATTTCGTCCCATAGGTCAAGCACACTAATGTCACTCTTTAGAAAATTAGCGAAATTGTGTTTTTAGGGGTAGCCAATTTCAATTTGCATCTTCTCCTTCCTAGGGCGGTTATGTGCGAATCTGCCAGGGGGTTTCGGATTTGTTATGGCCCATAGGCACCTGCAAGCCCACGTAGCGTGCGATTTTTCATTTTCGTCCCAAGTCAGAGGTCACAGGTCATCGAACTTAGAAAATTTCGATTGTTACATAAAAATCAGACGGATCGCCCAAGTATGAGAGCTATGGATGACAATTTTTTTTATGGCATAATCTGAGGTCTTCGCCAACGCTAAAGGTCTTGAAAACGCATTCTCTATCTTCGAACACCTTGCGCCGTGGTGCCCTTCAAGTTTGTTTTTACCGATTCATCAAAGTTATGAATAATCAGGGAGTGCGAAATGCATATAAGGCCTATATGACTTATATGTTCCTGGAATGGTACCAAGGAGGAGTTTCACAAAGGTCTATATCCTTGACCTTTGACTTTAAGTCACGAGAAGTCAACTTTTCAAAGCTTGTGGGAATCAAGGCTTCGTTTATCGAACTTCTGTCGACGAACTACTCCATTAAGCTAAAGCACGTATCCCGTTTCCGTATTTTAATGCCACACATTTTTTGTGACCTTTAAAGCGTTGTCGCAAAGGTTCAATATTTTTTAAAGTTTGGTTGAGACGAACCGGTTTTCGACATTTGCATGCTAATAACCTTCACGTACCACATCAGTGATCATTTTTATAACTTTGGTCAAGACATATCACATTGTCTCATCCTTTGACTTTCTGAAACATCTAGCATCGTAATACGCTCGTGAAGCCATCGTGCGTCTTCAGACTTGTACTGAAAGAGATGCTTGTTTCTTTGGCCTAACAAAATTTAGGAAAAAAAGTAAAAAAACAGACGATACAATGAAAGCTGTGGAGATTAAAAAAACCGAGATCACTACGAACAATTCGCTATACGAGGTATAAATGTAATTTAAGAAGAAAAAACATTTACTGTGATTTGAGTAATAAGTGCCAGGGGAGACGAACAACGCGATTCGCACGTGGCCGGGTTGGCCCCTGAAATAAATTGTGAGAAGTCTATGATACGATCGCTACCGAAAAGTGACTACTCGAACGGACTTCAAAACTTGTGAGCATTACCAAATGGAATTGGTTCTAACTGCAAAGAAAAAAAAATTTTGAGTATGTCTTCACTCTAATTCCATTCAAGCAATATCATGTGATTTTTTTCCGTTGACCTGACCTGAGAAGCCATTTCAGAAATAAGCTGAAAAAAGATAAAGAACTAAACCAAACAGTTATTGTGATACACAAAAAACGGAGGTCCCGTACTACTCTTATGATGTTCCAAGGATTTCCATTCGGGGGAGTACTTTCAAAGGCGATGCTGTGATATAGGATAATAGCCGATTTCTGAATGTTCTACGCGGGGTGAAGGATCGCTGAACCCGCGCCTGCAATTAAGATCAGATATCTTTAGATTAAGCAGCGGGATGTCACACTTCTGTAGCATACTCAAAAGTGACGAACGAGTGATGAACATTTTCAACCAGAAAGTTCTAGGATCTCTGACAACGCGGAACACTTTAAAAATAAGCAGCCACTTGAATTGAATGCCTAGTTTAGTGCTATCATTTTGCAGTGGTGTACTAATAGATGCGTCCGAAGACAATTAGCCCGCAAATCGCGCATAGATTTAACCGGAGGGAGACTTGGAAAATCTGTGGACTTCATCCCTGGTCTGTCGCAGTTCCGATGACCGATTTGAAAGAACGAAGCTGCTTATTTAGTGCGGATTCTCAAATGCATCCAATTGGTCTGCCCAGTGCTCATTATTTGTTTCAAATCTTCTTTAAGTTTAACATTTTGCCTCGTTTCTATGAACATTGAAATAGTAAGATATGATATTCTTGCGTCAGTCCGGAACAACTTAAAGAGGCTCTGTTTCAATAGTCAACAATTGTCACTTGATATAGATTAAAAAAAGGACTGGGCCAATTAAAGAGCTTGTACAACCCCAGAGCTAACGAGACGATTCTTCGGAGAAACAGCCCGTCTATCAACTTTGTTACAAGATTGAGATCTGTAAGCAAATAATCTTCTAACTCCAACTGGATTAATTTCACTATTAAACCAAAAGGCGGTCGATTTTTTGAATGATGGTTTTGTATGACTAACTGAATCGAAAGCTTTTGCTATGCTCCAACATAAATTACATCCACAGTATTGTTTTGATCGACAATGCTTAGTCCAGTCATCAACAGAGATGAGCTGCGGTTATTGGTAGAATGCTTAGTGTAAGAAAACCGTTGTTGGCACTCCCCAATGAATACTATTCGTTCAAATGTGTTAAAAGTATACTGACGATAATCGATTCCAGAAGGCTTACTAGCAACATTCAATAAACTGATAGGACGAGTGAGTTTTTCCACTACGAAATGATGCCTTTCTTTGCAAAACAGGAACCACTTTCGCTATTTTCCAATTAGAAGGGAAAATGCCAGGTGAATAAGACCAACGATTGTAAATTCTAAACAAAGGCCTCCGATCAAGCTCAAGTGCTATTTAACAAGAATTCTGAGGAATAGAATCTGGGCAGACGAAAAATTTAGCGAAGAAGCTTTAATATGTTCAAAACATTCAGCCTATCACACACAGGCAAAGGAGGAGACCTAATATGATCAAGGGTTGATCACAGTTACCAGTTAACCATCATCTTCAGTAAAACCGGAATAGAAACAAAGACTGTTAAGATTATTCGCCTTTTTCACCGTAATCTAGCCACTAATTTCCGTCCGCACCGACCATTTAGTGCGGGAATAACCGTATCTGTTACTTAACCGTTGACTTTATATAACTTCCAGGAATTGGTAACTTTGTCGATTTTTTAAGAACTTCCATTTCTTGCCATTAAAAATATATTTTCGTTCAAAAAAATCTCGCATGCCCGATGCTGCCTTCCATTCCGAGTGTGCTTATCTTTCCCGATTTGTACGCCATAAGATCAGTGCTTCTTGTTCTCGGTAATCACTGGAGGATTACAGAGGACATATTATAATTTTTGACGAGCGGGGACAGAACGGGACCCATCTATAGGACGAGGAAAATTTAAATAATTGTGGCAGAATTTGCCCAACATTTGATCGACATTCACGCAGAAAAAGAAAAGGCTGCTGTCAGTCGATAAAAGGCAATTCTCGAGAGATTTCCGCAATAATAGGCATTTTTAAAGTCAGTATTGTCATTGCCGACTACAGATCTTATTACTTTGAATACGCAATTTAAAAAAAAAAATTGCAAAATGATCAGAGTATATCATGAAGCTGTTTCCACTCACACCCGCTGCATAAAAATAAGCTGTTCACAAAAACTAATCCAGAATCATTTCCAGCTAGCATGGGCGTCGGAACAGTGGATGACATGCTGAGTCAATCTCGATGTTTTACGTGTATGAATTTAATTTTTCACCAAAGGGGAACCTTAGGGTTGGTGAAACAAGTGTTTTCTCTTGGCGAGTTAGACACGTACTTACCTTGCACAGGCGTGCACTTTGATCCGGAGATCCCGCGCGACTCTGCGATGGTGTTTGCACGAACCAATTACGAAAGAGTAAATAAAAATCGCTCGGCCACGCTGCTCCCTTGGAATCTTTCGGGGCTTCAACGACACTGCCTTCCATCCATGACACTTTGTATGTAGTTGAGGGACTCGTGTGTGTGTGTCGTGTGTGTGGATGGCGTGTTGTGTGTGGTGTGTGTGTGTGTGTGTGTGTGTGTGTGTGTGTGTGTTGTGGAGGTGGGGGAAGGGTCGTGTAGGGATTATGTTTTTTTATAGCCAGATGTAGCTCATAGAAGTGTATGGTGATTGTGTCCTGTGAAAGGCATATGCTCTACCAGTGGAGGCTCACATGTGGAACAAAAGTAAAGGGAGAGAATGCATGGAGAAGGGAGGACAGTACAGAGCATTGTTAATGCATGTATGAGGGTCCAGTCCTGGTACTTTTAACCAGAGGGTTAGAAAATATTGTGGGTCTGGAATCGGTTTGACGCGATGAAGGTGCAGTGCACCGGCTGTCATGAACAGCGCCATGAACTTGAAGGCAGTTACACAGACTGGGAGAAAAAATAGTTGTCCAATAAGCCTGGGTTTGGGAATTTCAACCAGGCGGTCTATTGGAAGAATGGACGTGTGGCCTACCGGAGGAGTTGCGATAGCTGAGGAAGCTTGGAGAGGGTGGGAGACTGAGGGGAGTGAGACCGGAGTTTTGTGTTTAACACCTCGCTGCGAATGCTGACTCACTTTGTCCTGCTGTTTTGACAGTGGAGTTGGCCCTGACATTCCTATTGCGTCACTTCCCCGGAATACGAATCTTTACTCTGCCTATGCGCACCGGAACGAGCTGCATGGATGCCGCTGCCCCATTCCATTTATGACCCCATCTCATACCCAAACCTGCAGGAACAGTGTGTGCTCTTAAAAATAACTATCCTAAATCCTCGATCTCGAATTTAAAGGTTGTGAGACGTCATGTTATTCCCAAAAAGCATTCCTCCAGTTTTTTTTCATATTTATAAACGAGCGGTCCAGGCGTCGATTATGATTACGGACATGGTTCCTTGAGAGCCCTTGTACAAAATTTGGTTCCACACGGACTCACTTCCTGAAATAGATGCCTCCTTTGCTGGTAAACGGAAATTACGCACCATGGCCGTCTCATCCCCCTTCATCCTGCCCATTCCTCCCCCCCCCCCCCCCCCCCCCGCCCCCCCCCCCCCCCGAAAAAACGTAAAATGGTCAACCTTGTGATTGCTGTCCTCATTTGGCCGTTCAGTTTAATTCCTCTGCAATGGTCATGATCATCAATCTACATTATGTCACATTGAGCTTATCTTTATTCATTATCTTTTTCATCAAACAGCAAAAATAGGGAGGGGAGTGATATCGGGCGAGCCATGTTTCAAAAGTTGGGTCCAAATCAAATCGGCAATGGACACCTTGTTACAGAAAAGTTCCAAAAGACTTTGCGGCCTATTCCGGTTGGCCTTGTTCTTTAGTGTGAATTTTAAATGGGTGCTTCGTCTTGGACCCAAGCTGCCTGCTCAGGAGTAAATTCAAAGGAGCTTTGTTTCGCTTGTCATGGTCTTTTGGCTCGCTGTTTGTGAGAATTCCTCATGACTCGCCGTTCGTTGATTATCGTGTGACTTAGCTTGCTGTCCCACCTGACATCTTCTCGTTTTGCCCTCGCAGTGAGTGCGTTCTGTCCCAGAGGCTCGACAAGCTCAGCGGAGTGGCGCGCCATGTTCCCCGCCGATCTCACATTCGCCTTCTTCCGGGCAGCTCGTTTGCTGTGCGATGGGCACGGTCGCAACCGCTTAGAGCCAAGGGTTTTGTTTGTTCACTTTGGCCAGATTTTATTTTGCGGAATTTGAGAAAACACTCATTGAATCCTCAGGAATCCCCAAAGCGGGCGAGATGTTGCCATTTTGGGGGATTGGTCCTTGTGAGTGTTTGACCGGATGTTAAGACTTGTTGAACCAAATCCTACCAACAGGAGTCTTTTTGGACCCTAGGCAAACATTTTTGATGGATTATTCTATTAGTTGAACAATTTTCATGTTTTTTAATTTGTTTACCTGTATATGTTGCCGGTAATAAATATACATGATGTTTGAGATCCACCTTGCTGCATCAGAGTGACAAGGAAATCCTTTCTTTTTTTTTTGGGGTCCAAAAAGGCCCCCCAGTTGGAAGCGTGTTATAAATTTATTTTTTCTGATGTTTGTTGACGTTCATCAATAAAGAACACGAGTTCAGTCAGTGAATCGTGAAACTTTGCCACATTTAGTGATGAAATTGAATGTTTTTGAGTATGCGGTCAAAAAGACCCCGTGGTAGGATAGAGGAAGTAAAACCTGTGGAAGACTTGGATCTCTCTCTT
>JAXMNL010000120.1:8908-19271 GCA_035128595.1 Eptatretus atami | reverse complement strand
GTGATTGTTGAGCATTTAAAACGCACTTGTGAGGATCTACTATGAGCACACATCACCTGTGAGGATCTACCATGAGCACACATCACCTGTGAGGATCTACAATGAGCATACAGCACTTATGCTCTGTCCACAGTATGATACACGGATGATTATAATTGACATTATTTGATGGGTCGTGTTTGAATGTGGTGAGAAGGGTGGATGGGATATGAGGAGGGTGAGGGAGGACGGGCGGACGGTGATAACCGTTGTGAAATGTCTTCTATAAATGGCTTCCCAACAGTAGTTTGCACTTGATACACCAAAAACCTTGTCATTCAAATGGAAATCTAAAACCACCAAAATGATTGGATTCGTACCCCCACCGCAGCCTGTGGCCTTGTCACCTTCGACACCAGATCTGCAAGCAGAAGTGGCAAAGAATGACCTGAATGCAAGTTTCTTTACTCATGTCTTTCTTGATAAAATAAGTTTTTAAATGTGACGAACGAAGGATTCATTTCATGATTTGCTTTAGTTTTGCACAAAAAGATTGACCTGAAACGAATGACAGATGGATGATATGAAGAACCAACGGGTAAAATGTCGAGTGAGCATAATACCCTTCCCTTTACCACTCCCCCCACCTCTCTTGGGGAGGGGTTCAGTGTAAATGTCACAGCGTTGAGACCACAGTGCGATCCATTCTTGTTATTCTTTGCAAACACATACCAGCAGACCACTTCTAACCATAACCCAGACTTGGAGCAAACGTTCAACCATTACCAGACTTAGAGCAAACGCATCTAACCATTACACAGACTCAGAGTGGGCGCTCTAACCATTACCCAGACTCAGAGTGGCCTCTAACCATTACCTCAGACTCGGAGCGGTGCTCTAAACCATTACCCAGACTCAGAGTGGGCGTCTAAACATTACCCAAACTCAGAGCGGGTGTTCTAACCATTACCCAGACCTGGAGCGGGTGCTCTACATTTACCAAACTCAGAGTGGGCGCTCTAACCATGACCCAAACTCAGAAGTGGGCGCCAACCATACCCAGACTCAGAGGTGGCGCGCCTCTAACTATTACCAGACTCAGAGTGGGCCGCTCTAACCATTACCCAGGGACTCAGACGTGCCGCGTTTCTAACCACTTACCCAGACTCCAGAGGGCGGTCAACCATTAACCCAAACTCAGAGCGGCGTGTTCTAACCATACCCAGACTTGTGACGCGGTGCTCTAACCATTACCCAAACTCAGAGCGGTGCTCTAACCATTACCCAAGACTTGGAGCGGGTCTCTCTACCATTACCAAACTCAGAGCGCGTGTTCTAAACCATATCCAGACTTGGAGCGGGTGTTTCTAACCATGACCCAAACTCAGATGTGGGCGCATCTAAACATTACCCCAGCTCGGAGCGGGCGCTCTAACCATTACCCAACTCAGAGTGGGCGCTCTACAACCAATTAATGGCGCCTAACTCAGGATCATAGCGGGCGCTTTAACCATTACCCAGACTTGCAGACGGCACCTCAGGGTCAGGTTTCTAAACCATTACCCAGACTCAAGAGCGGCGTTCTAACCATTACCCAAACTCAAGCAGTTGTTTCTACCATTACCCAGACTTGAGAGCAAACGCTCTAACCATTACACGACTCAGAGGTGGGCGCTCTAACCAGTTACCCAGACTCAGAGTGGGCGCTACTAACCATTACCCAAACTGCAGAGCGGCGTGTTCTAACATTACCAGACTCGGAGTGGCGTTCTAAAACATTACCCCAAAACTCAGAGCGGTGTTCTAACCAATTACCCAGACTCAGTGGGCGTTTCTAAAGCACATTACCCAGAACTCAGAGCGGGTGTTCTACCATTACCCAGACCTGGAGCGGCGTGCTCTAACCATTACCCAAACTCAGAGTGGGCGCTCAACCATGACCCAACTCAGAGTGGGCGCCTCTAAACATTACCCAGAACTCAGAGGGGCGCTCTACCATTACCCAGACAGATGGGCGCTCTAACCATTACCAGGACTCAGAGTGCGACCGTTCTAACCATTACCCAGACTCAGAGCAGGGCGTTCTAACCATTACCCAAACTCAGAGCGGGTTGTCTAACCATTACCCAGGACTTGGAGCGGGTGCTCTAACCACTTACCCAAACTCAGAGACGGGGTGTTCTAACCATTACCCAGACTGATCGGGTGTTCTAACCATGAACCCATAACTCAGCAGTTGGGCGCTCTAACATTACCAGACTCAGAGTGGGCGCTGCTAACCATTACCCAGACTCAGAGTGGGTTCTAACCATTACCCAGACTCGAGTGGGTGCTCTAACCATTACCAACTCAGAAGTGGCGTTCTAACATTACCCAGACTCAGAGTGGCGGTGCTCTAAGCCAGTTACCCAGACTGTGGCAGGCACGCGCCAACCAATTGCCCAGACTCAAGCGGCCCGCTTAACATGACCCAGGTTTAGAGCAGACGCGCCAACCATAACCAGACTCAGAGCGGCGCTATAAACTGACCCAGTTTAGAGCAGACAGCGCCAACCGATTTACCCAGACTCAAGCGGCGCTCTAACCATTACCCAGACTCAGAGTGGGCGCTCTAACTATTACCCAGATCAGAGCGGGCGTTCTAACATTATCCCGAGACTGTTCAGAGCGGAATGCTCTAAACATTACCCAGACTCGGAGGCGGGACGCTCTAACCATTCAACTTGCGGACGGACTAACCCTCAGACAGGAAAGCCGACAATCCCAGATATGCAACGAGATCGACACTAACATCACCCACCGACTCCAAAGTGCGCAAAGCCCCTGACCGCCACTAGTTACCAGCTCGAGTAAACGCTCATTACCCAGACTCAGGCCACGTGCACAGCGTCATCTAACTCTTACCCCCCAGACTCAGATGGGGCGTACTAAACTAACCATTACCACAGACTACCACCCGAACATTCCATACCAGAGAGTGGAAAATCACACTTCCTATTACATTACCCAGGACTCAAAGGATCGGGCGTATCCTAACCAATCAATTCAATAGCGACGGACCCAGCATAACCAAAAAACTCAAGCCCACGACGCTGGAGCCGTTTCAACAAATGTACCCAGACTCAGAGCGGACTCGCTATACACCAAAGTTACCAGACCCTCAGACCGATGCGCTATCTGCTTAAAATAAAAACTTTACCCAGCACTCGAGCGGATCTCGAAAACCTACCACAAGACCACGCGGCACAAGCACCCTCTAACCCATTACCCACGACTCAGACGGAAGACATCTCAATCATCTACCCCAAGACTAACAAGAGCCGGCGATCGCTTCTAACCATCCCGACTCACGCCCACCCACAGTCAAACCTTAAGAGCTAGAGCGGCCACGCTTCTAACAACCACCGACCGGAGCTTACCCAAACACATACCCGAAGACAGAGGACGCTCTATCACTTATACCCAGACTGTGAGCGCCGCAACAATACACCGACTAAGCAACGCTTACACATGTAAACCTCAACGTCGGCCGCGCTACACACGACCCAGACTCCAGAGCGACAGTTACATACCCACGACTGTGAGACGCGCGACGCGTACATACCATACCACGAGAGATCTCGGACGGATGCAATCAACCATATACCCAGACTTGAGCGCGACACACATGCCTCCAGACCACATACCCAGCTATCGAGCAGCGAGACGCCAAACCATCTAACACCTAACTTGAGCGAATGAACTCATACCAGATGGGGAGTCACTGGAACTAGGACTCACGTCGTATTAACCAGTAAAGAGCTCAGAAAACGGAGTAAACCCACACATAGTAGAGTGGGTGTTCTAATGCCTCATTTAAGTACATGAGACAGTCTGATCGTACGATGTTCTCACAAGGAACGATCTCGATTGCAGTTTAGTTCTTCGTGTTGTTATTAGAATCCACTATCTAGTTCCTTTTGGATTTTGATTGGTTCACGAAAAAAGATTTTCTACGATAAAATATAATGACCACTATTATCGTTATGTTTGTGAGTGTCTGTCTGTCTTATGTCTGTCTGTCTGTCTGATTGTCTGTCGAACTCATGTATGTCTGGTCTGTCTGTGCTGCTCGTGATCCGTCCGAGCATGACTCCGGTTGAGTTCTTGATCACGATCCTGATGAAAATTTAGGCGAGGGTTTATATATATCATGAGTCTGGTTGGTGATTTTCCTGGAAAGGCGTGAGTCGCCATTTGTGGCCGTGGAGCCACGCCCCAAAAAACACGTGCTTTTAGGGTAGCCGATTTCAATTTGCATCGTTCTCCTAGGATTTGCCTTTCGAATCTGACAGCAGTTTCAGGATTATTTGGTTCAGCGCAAATGGCACCCTGCATACCCCCACGGAGCTCGATTTCTCCACACTTTCGTCCCAGTAGCGTACAAGGCACACTAATGGTCACTCTTAGAAAATTGCGAAATTGTGTTTTAGGGTAGCCAATTTTCAATTTGCATCTTCTCCTTCCTAGGGGGTTTGTCGAATCTGGCAGGGGTTTCGGATTTGTTATGGCCCATAGGCACCTGCAAGCCCACGTAGCGTGCGATTTTTCATTTTCGTCCCAAGTCAGAGGTCACAGGTCATCGAACTTAGAAAATTTCGATTGTTACATAAAAATCAGACGGATCGCCCAAGTATGAGAGCTATGGATGACAATTTTTTTTATGGCATAATCTGAGGTCTTCGCCAACGCTAAAGGTCTTGAAAACGCATTCTCTATCTTCGAACACCTTGCGCCGTGGTGCCCTTCAAGTTTGTTTTTACCGATTCATCAAAGTTATGAATAATCAGGGAGTGCGAAATGCATATAAGGCCTATATGACTTATATGTTCCTGGAATGGTACCAAGGAGGAGTTTCACAAAGGTCTATATCCTTGACCTTTGACTTTAAGTCACGAGAAGTCAACTTTTCAAAGCTTGTGGGAATCAAGGCTTCGTTTATCGAACTTCTGTCGACGAACTACTCCATTAAGCTAAAGCACGTATCCCGTTTCCGTATTTTAATGCCACACATTTTTTGTGACCTTTAAAGCGTTGTCGCAAAGGTTCAATATTTTTTAAAGTTTGGTTGAGACGAACCGGTTTTCGACATTTGCATGCTAATAACCTTCACGTACCACATCAGTGATCATTTTTATAACTTTGGTCAAGACATATCACATTGTCTCATCCTTTGACTTTCTGAAACATCTAGCATCGTAATACGCTCGTGAAGCCATCGTGCGTCTTCAGACTTGTACTGAAAGAGATGCTTGTTTCTTTGGCCTAACAAAATTTAGGAAAAAAAGTAAAAAAACAGACGATACAATGAAAGCTGTGGAGATTAAAAAAACCGAGATCACTACGAACAATTCGCTATACGAGGTATAAATGTAATTTAAGAAGAAAAAACATTTACTGTGATTTGAGTAATAAGTGCCAGGGGAGACGAACAACGCGATTCGCACGTGGCCGGGTTGGCCCCTGAAATAAATTGTGAGAAGTCTATGATACGATCGCTACCGAAAAGTGACTACTCGAACGGACTTCAAAACTTGTGAGCATTACCAAATGGAATTGGTTCTAACTGCAAAGAAAAAAAAATTTTGAGTATGTCTTCACTCTAATTCCATTCAAGCAATATCATGTGATTTTTTTCCGTTGACCTGACCTGAGAAGCCATTTCAGAAATAAGCTGAAAAAAGATAAAGAACTAAACCAAACAGTTATTGTGATACACAAAAAACGGAGGTCCCGTACTACTCTTATGATGTTCCAAGGATTTCCATTCGGGGGAGTACTTTCAAAGGCGATGCTGTGATATAGGATAATAGCCGATTTCTGAATGTTCTACGCGGGGTGAAGGATCGCTGAACCCGCGCCTGCAATTAAGATCAGATATCTTTAGATTAAGCAGCGGGATGTCACACTTCTGTAGCATACTCAAAAGTGACGAACGAGTGATGAACATTTTCAACCAGAAAGTTCTAGGATCTCTGACAACGCGGAACACTTTAAAAATAAGCAGCCACTTGAATTGAATGCCTAGTTTAGTGCTATCATTTTGCAGTGGTGTACTAATAGATGCGTCCGAAGACAATTAGCCCGCAAATCGCGCATAGATTTAACCGGAGGGAGACTTGGAAAATCTGTGGACTTCATCCCTGGTCTGTCGCAGTTCCGATGACCGATTTGAAAGAACGAAGCTGCTTATTTAGTGCGGATTCTCAAATGCATCCAATTGGTCTGCCCAGTGCTCATTATTTGTTTCAAATCTTCTTTAAGTTTAACATTTTGCCTCGTTTCTATGAACATTGAAATAGTAAGATATGATATTCTTGCGTCAGTCCGGAACAACTTAAAGAGGCTCTGTTTCAATAGTCAACAATTGTCACTTGATATAGATTAAAAAAAGGACTGGGCCAATTAAAGAGCTTGTACAACCCCAGAGCTAACGAGACGATTCTTCGGAGAAACAGCCCGTCTATCAACTTTGTTACAAGATTGAGATCTGTAAGCAAATAATCTTCTAACTCCAACTGGATTAATTTCACTATTAAACCAAAAGGCGGTCGATTTTTTGAATGATGGTTTTGTATGACTAACTGAATCGAAAGCTTTTGCTATGCTCCAACATAAATTACATCCACAGTATTGTTTTGATCGACAATGCTTAGTCCAGTCATCAACAGAGATGAGCTGCGGTTATTGGTAGAATGCTTAGTGTAAGAAAACCGTTGTTGGCACTCCCCAATGAATACTATTCGTTCAAATGTGTTAAAAGTATACTGACGATAATCGATTCCAGAAGGCTTACTAGCAACATTCAATAAACTGATAGGACGAGTGAGTTTTTCCACTACGAAATGATGCCTTTCTTTGCAAAACAGGAACCACTTTCGCTATTTTCCAATTAGAAGGGAAAATGCCAGGTGAATAAGACCAACGATTGTAAATTCTAAACAAAGGCCTCCGATCAAGCTCAAGTGCTATTTAACAAGAATTCTGAGGAATAGAATCTGGGCAGACGAAAAATTTAGCGAAGAAGCTTTAATATGTTCAAAACATTCAGCCTATCACACACAGGCAAAGGAGGAGACCTAATATGATCAAGGGTTGATCACAGTTACCAGTTAACCATCATCTTCAGTAAAACCGGAATAGAAACAAAGACTGTTAAGATTATTCGCCTTTTTCACCGTAATCTAGCCACTAATTTCCGTCCGCACCGACCATTTAGTGCGGGAATAACCGTATCTGTTACTTAACCGTTGACTTTATATAACTTCCAGGAATTGGTAACTTTGTCGATTTTTTAAGAACTTCCATTTCTTGCCATTAAAAATATATTTTCGTTCAAAAAAATCTCGCATGCCCGATGCTGCCTTCCATTCCGAGTGTGCTTATCTTTCCCGATTTGTACGCCATAAGATCAGTGCTTCTTGTTCTCGGTAATCACTGGAGGATTACAGAGGACATATTATAATTTTTGACGAGCGGGGACAGAACGGGACCCATCTATAGGACGAGGAAAATTTAAATAATTGTGGCAGAATTTGCCCAACATTTGATCGACATTCACGCAGAAAAAGAAAAGGCTGCTGTCAGTCGATAAAAGGCAATTCTCGAGAGATTTCCGCAATAATAGGCATTTTTAAAGTCAGTATTGTCATTGCCGACTACAGATCTTATTACTTTGAATACGCAATTTAAAAAAAAAAATTGCAAAATGATCAGAGTATATCATGAAGCTGTTTCCACTCACACCCGCTGCATAAAAATAAGCTGTTCACAAAAACTAATCCAGAATCATTTCCAGCTAGCATGGGCGTCGGAACAGTGGATGACATGCTGAGTCAATCTCGATGTTTTACGTGTATGAATTTAATTTTTCACCAAAGGGGAACCTTAGGGTTGGTGAAACAAGTGTTTTCTCTTGGCGAGTTAGACACGTACTTACCTTGCACAGGCGTGCACTTTGATCCGGAGATCCCGCGCGACTCTGCGATGGTGTTTGCACGAACCAATTACGAAAGAGTAAATAAAAATCGCTCGGCCACGCTGCTCCCTTGGAATCTTTCGGGGCTTCAACGACACTGCCTTCCATCCATGACACTTTGTATGTAGTTGAGGGACTCGTGTGTGTGTGTCGTGTGTGTGGATGGCGTGTTGTGTGTGGTGTGTGTGTGTGTGTGTGTGTGTGTGTGTGTGTGTGTTGTGGAGGTGGGGGAAGGGTCGTGTAGGGATTATGTTTTTTTATAGCCAGATGTAGCTCATAGAAGTGTATGGTGATTGTGTCCTGTGAAAGGCATATGCTCTACCAGTGGAGGCTCACATGTGGAACAAAAGTAAAGGGAGAGAATGCATGGAGAAGGGAGGACAGTACAGAGCATTGTTAATGCATGTATGAGGGTCCAGTCCTGGTACTTTTAACCAGAGGGTTAGAAAATATTGTGGGTCTGGAATCGGTTTGACGCGATGAAGGTGCAGTGCACCGGCTGTCATGAACAGCGCCATGAACTTGAAGGCAGTTACACAGACTGGGAGAAAAAATAGTTGTCCAATAAGCCTGGGTTTGGGAATTTCAACCAGGCGGTCTATTGGAAGAATGGACGTGTGGCCTACCGGAGGAGTTGCGATAGCTGAGGAAGCTTGGAGAGGGTGGGAGACTGAGGGGAGTGAGACCGGAGTTTTGTGTTTAACACCTCGCTGCGAATGCTGACTCACTTTGTCCTGCTGTTTTGACAGTGGAGTTGGCCCTGACATTCCTATTGCGTCACTTCCCCGGAATACGAATCTTTACTCTGCCTATGCGCACCGGAACGAGCTGCATGGATGCCGCTGCCCCATTCCATTTATGACCCCATCTCATACCCAAACCTGCAGGAACAGTGTGTGCTCTTAAAAATAACTATCCTAAATCCTCGATCTCGAATTTAAAGGTTGTGAGACGTCATGTTATTCCCAAAAAGCATTCCTCCAGTTTTTTTTCATATTTATAAACGAGCGGTCCAGGCGTCGATTATGATTACGGACATGGTTCCTTGAGAGCCCTTGTACAAAATTTGGTTCCACACGGACTCACTTCCTGAAATAGATGCCTCCTTTGCTGGTAAACGGAAATTACGCACCATGGCCGTCTCATCCCCCTTCATCCTGCCCATTCCTCCCCCCCCCCCCCCCCCCCCCGCCCCCCCCCCCCCCCGAAAAAACGTAAAATGGTCAACCTTGTGATTGCTGTCCTCATTTGGCCGTTCAGTTTAATTCCTCTGCAATGGTCATGATCATCAATCTACATTATGTCACATTGAGCTTATCTTTATTCATTATCTTTTTCATCAAACAGCAAAAATAGGGAGGGGAGTGATATCGGGCGAGCCATGTTTCAAAAGTTGGGTCCAAATCAAATCGGCAATGGACACCTTGTTACAGAAAAGTTCCAAAAGACTTTGCGGCCTATTCCGGTTGGCCTTGTTCTTTAGTGTGAATTTTAAATGGGTGCTTCGTCTTGGACCCAAGCTGCCTGCTCAGGAGTAAATTCAAAGGAGCTTTGTTTCGCTTGTCATGGTCTTTTGGCTCGCTGTTTGTGAGAATTCCTCATGACTCGCCGTTCGTTGATTATCGTGTGACTTAGCTTGCTGTCCCACCTGACATCTTCTCGTTTTGCCCTCGCAGTGAGTGCGTTCTGTCCCAGAGGCTCGACAAGCTCAGCGGAGTGGCGCGCCATGTTCCCCGCCGATCTCACATTCGCCTTCTTCCGGGCAGCTCGTTTGCTGTGCGATGGGCACGGTCGCAACCGCTTAGAGCCAAGGGTTTTGTTTGTTCACTTTGGCCAGATTTTATTTTGCGGAATTTGAGAAAACACTCATTGAATCCTCAGGAATCCCCAAAGCGGGCGAGATGTTGCCATTTTGGGGGATTGGTCCTTGTGAGTGTTTGACCGGATGTTAAGACTTGTTGAACCAAATCCTACCAACAGGAGTCTTTTTGGACCCTAGGCAAACATTTTTGATGGATTATTCTATTAGTTGAACAATTTTCATGTTTTTTAATTTGTTTACCTGTATATGTTGCCGGTAATAAATATACATGATGTTTGAGATCCACCTTGCTGCATCAGAGTGACAAGGAAATCCTTTCTTTTTTTTTTGGGGTCCAAAAAGGCCCCCCAGTTGGAAGCGTGTTATAAATTTATTTTTTCTGATGTTTGTTGACGTTCATCAATAAAGAACACGAGTTCAGTCAGTGAATCGTGAAACTTTGCCACATTTAGTGATGAAATTGAATGTTTTTGAGTATGCGGTCAAAAAGACCCCGTGGTAGGATAGAGGAAGTAAAACCTGTGGAAGACTTGGATCTCTCTCTT
>JAXMNL010000119.1:118644-129363 GCA_035128595.1 Eptatretus atami | reverse complement strand
GAAAACAGCATCCTGGCTGCCATGGCAACCACTTTAGATGACGAACGTATGTCGCGACACACCGTCTCCAGTCTGTATGTACCTATGTACCAAATATGAAACGTGAAAGTTGTAAACTTTGGGACTTAGAGTGCGGACAGGAACGGATGCCATTTAGATGCACGACGCTATGTCGCGACACACCGTTCCACTAGTCTTACTATATGTACAATTGAACGTAAGTGTAACGTTGGAAAGTTAAGGGCCCGAGACACGAACGGAACAGACAGACCAGACGCAGACGGAAAGGCTACGACCCTGTTCAATAATCGCCATATATAATTTATTATATATATATTATAATATTTATTTATAATAATATATCGGGGTAATAAAAAGATGTGTAATAACTTGAAGTGGGGTAGATAAAAACATAAGAAAGGAAAAAATAACTTGCACCAAAAACTTTAACATTTTCACGCTGACGCTGATGCTCATGCTGGGGGTATCGCTATAGCTCTCTGTTCTTCGAACAGGCGAGCTAAAAATGGTAAAACGCCAAGTTGCAATGAAAAGGAGTTCAAATTTCTGGTCCCAAAATTACCCACCTTACAGCGTGTGGCAGAAGATGTTCCAAACGACTCCGTTCTGACCTGAAGAATGATGTTCAGTTATGTAAGGAGTAGGTTTGCCGTAAACCGGATTATTTCTACCACATAACATACGTAGGTGATGGAAATTGCTTTCTTCCGTGGATTTGAGCTTCTTGTTACCGTTCCCAGGATGATCACTTCTAATTTCGTTCAGCAGTGTCAATTATGAAAAAACAATAGCCGCTCAAATAACTCAGCATCTCAATAATTAATGAAACATTCTTCGAGTCATTACGCAAATTATCAAAGTCAGAACTTGGGCAAGAGATTGCTGATTTGTGTGCTGCTCATTACTCAGGACGGATATATACGTTTATCAATGCCCATCCGGTAGTGAAGAAATGTCCAATATTCTCTAATCTCTAAAACACACTAATCCCCAGTGGCAATCAATATACTTGAATAACACAAATTCGAATCACTTCGATGTAGTGCAGCGATGTTCCGCAGAGATCAACATTATCCAGCAAATACGACCACCCCCACAAAACAACCTCACACCACAAAAAATAAGCGCATTATGCAAGGATATACCCATCGTGATAGAAAAACGAATGGACACGTTCAAGCAAATACTTCTGAACAAAACATACGCATCTGATGATAGAAATCGCAAAACAAAATCAGGACTCGATGGAATCAAAAATATTTGGGGGGAAAAAATCACGCAACAAAGGTACGTCTATCTACGATGCCAACATACAGCAAAATCACGTCTCGAAGAATCTGATGAGATAAAAAGCAACTATCAATCTAAGAGATACCAAACAGACAGCCAAAATCACGTCTCGAAGATCTGATGAGATAAAAAAGCACGTCAATCTAAGGATACCAAACATACAGCAAAATCATGTTGTTTGAATCTCATTGAGCTTCGAAGAATCTGATGAGATAAAAAGCACATCAATTAAAGGATACCAAACATTACAGCAAAATCACGTCTCGAAGAAATCTGATGAATAAAAAAGCACGTCAATCTAGAGGATACCAAACATACAGCAAAAATCACTTCTCAATAATCTATTAGATAAAAAAGCACGTCAATCTAAGGATACCAAACGTACAGCAAGATCACGTCTCATGAATCTATGAGTAAAAGCATGTCATCGAAGATACCAAACATACAGCAAAATCACGTCTCGAAAATGATGAGATAAAAAAGCACGTCAATCTAAGGTACCAAACATCAGCAAAATCACCTCGAATAATCGATGAGATAAAAAAGCCACATCAATTAAGGATACCAAAACATACAGCAAAACCACGTCTTCGAATAATTATGAGATAAAAAAGCACATCAATCTAATGGATTACCAAAACATATCAGCAAAATCATCGTCTCGAAGAATCTGATGAGATAAAAAAGGCACGTCAATCTAAGGATACAAAAATACAGCAAAATTCACGTCTCGAAGAATCTGATGAGATAAAAAAGCACTCAATCAAGGATACCAAACATACAGCAAAATCAACGTCTCGAGAATCTGATGAGATAAAAAAAGGCACGTCAATCTAAGATACCAAACATACAGCAAAATCATCATCTCGAAGAATCTGATGAGATAAAAAGGCACATCAATCTAAGGATAACCAAACATACAGCAAAAATCACGTTCGAAGAATCTGACTGAGATAAAAAAGCACGGTCAATCTAAGATACCAAACCATACACAAAATCACGTCTCGAAGAATCTATGAATAAAAAAGGCACTCAATCTAAGATACCAAACTACAGCAAAAATCACGTCTTCGAAGAACTGATGATAAAAGCACGTTCAATCTAAGGATACCAACAACAGCAAAATCACATCTCGAAAGAATCTGATGAGAATAAAAAAGCCGTCACTCTAAGGTACCAAACATACAGCAAAAATCACTATCTCGAAGAACTGGATGAGATAAAAAAGCACGTCAATCTAACGAATACCAACATACAGGCAAAAATCACGTCTCGAGAAATCTGATGAGATTAAAAAAGCACGTCATTCTAAGATTACCAAAACAATACAGTCGAAATCATCTGTTCTCAAATAAATCTATAGATAAAAAAAAGCCACGTCCAATCTAAGGATGACCAAACATACAGTCAAATCACTTCAACAATAAATCTATGAGATAAAAAAGGCACGTCAAATCTAAGGATTACCAAACAACAAGCAAAATCACGTCTCGAAGAATCTGATGAGATAAAAAAGCACGTCAAAATCTAAGGATACCAAACATACAGCAAAATCACTCTTCGAAGAATCTGATGATGATATAAAAAAAGGCAGTCCAATCTAAGGATACCAACTATAACAGCAAAATCCACGTCTCGAAGAATCTGATGAATAAAAAAGCACGTCAATCTAAGGTTACCAAAACATACAGCCAAAAATCACATCTCAAAATCTGATGAGATAAAAAGGACGTCATTCGAAGGTACAAAACTACTCAAATCACGTCCAGAAATCTGCATGAGATAAAAAAGTAGTCATTCTAGGTACCAAATACAGGAAAATCACGTTCGAGATTGATGAGATAAAAAAGGCACCGTCATTCTAGATACCCATACAGCGAATCACGTACCCATAAGAAATTGATGCAGTAAAAGGCACGTCAATCTAAGATACCAAACATACAGCAAATCACTCTTGAATGAACGAATGGAAAAGCCGTTACGTCTTCCATGGACAGATGCGTAGCGCCAAGTCCTAATAAATGAATCTGAGGAACTGAAAAATCAGGCGTCATTCTAGAATCAAGACGGTGGTTCAAATTAGCGACTCAAAGAACCGATGAACAGATATCAAACGTTTAGAAACCAAACGGACTTTCCAATTTCCAAATCATGAACTATTTTTGCTACTGTGATCATTGAATGACAAAGTATTGAACCTTACCCATAATTCTACATTTGTGTCAGTGATCTTCGGTTATAACATAGAGCCCGTGTGACAAAGTCTCACTGATGGTCAGAAACCTACTTTCTTGCAGGAATAAATGACAAGCTTATTATCAATACCACCCAGAGTGGGCCACAGTAACAAGTCATTTTAGGCCATTATTCACGTATTTAAAACTGTAAGCAGATAATAAACCAGAGTGGTGTCAAGCCAACCCAATGCTCGCCTCGTTATATACAGTTAATCGTTTTTAAAACTCGTCTAATAAATTAATATTTTTTATAAAGCATTCGCAGTGAAGTCTGATCCAAATCATTTTAAAGGCATTATTGTATTGTATATTGTAATCATAACAAGCAGAGCGCAATGTGAGCAAATGATACCTCCGAACAAGAAGGATAACAGAATTTGCGACCACATGGAAAAACAGCATCCTGGCTGCCATTGGCAACCACTTAGATGACGAACTATGTCGCGACCAACCGTTGCCAGTCTGTAGTGCCTATGCTACCAAATATTGAAACGTGAAAGGTTGTAAACTTTGGACTTAGAGCTGCGGACAGAACGGATGGAAAACAGCATCCTGGTATCCTGGCAACCACTTAGATGACAACGTATGTCACACACACCACCTCCACAGTCTGTACCTATGTACCAAATATGAAACGTGAAATGTGAAAACTTTGGGATAGATTGCGGACAGAACGATGGAAACAGCTCCTGTTGCCATGGCAACCACCTTAGATGACGAACGTATGTGCGACACACCGTCTCACCAGTCTGTACCTATGTACCAAATATAAACGGTAAAATTGAAAACTTGGAGTTAGATGCGAAGACGGACGGACGACAGACAGACAGACACAGACAGACAGACAGACAGACAAGACAGACAGACAGACGGACGAGGGACGACCGGTATCACATATAATATGCCCCGATTATATATATATATATATATATATTATATATATATATATTATATATATTTATATTATATATATATATATATATCGGGCATATAAAAAATAGTTGGTAGATAAAAACATTAAAAAGGAAAAAATAACTTGCACAAAAACTTTTAACATTTTCACGCTCACGCTGATGCTTCATGCGGGTATCGCTATAACTCTCTGTTCTTCGAAAGGCGAGCTAAAAATGGTAAAACGCCAAGTTGCAATGAAAAGGAGTTCAAATTTCTGGTCCCAAAATTACCTGCTGACCTTATCGCGAAACACGGACATCTAAATAGATTGGAAGCTCATACTCTCAAGCGTGTTATACCGTTTATGCGAACTGCACACATCCCACGTTCTAATGAACTGAAAGTTATGGGACCCCTAATCAATGTGAAGCAGAGATAGAGAAACTATGCAAAATTTCGTACCAATCGATCAAAAATTTCTCCATGTGCATTGAAACGTAAACCAGAGTACCCAGGAGCCTATATTGAAGAAGTTATAGATAAAGAGAAAGTTCTTGCATATTTCCAGTATTTCAAGGAAAATAACATCTGTACAGCGACATAGACTTTAACCACGAGACGTTTGAACATTTGTATCGGATCGCTAAAACGCGTGGAACAACAGGCTGACTGGAAGAGAAACAACCCGAACTCGACGATCTGAAGATGACAGTGAATGTGATGGAGAACCTAACGAATCACAAATAATCAGGATTGTTCAATGGACTACAATGACGCTATAAGGACATGTGGAATTGAGATTGTAGACGCAAATATTGTCCTGAATGAAAAGATCCACGATGACACGCAATGCCAGGACAACTTGTCTGGTGTTTCTCATGTTGAATTTCAACTGCAAGATTTAAATCAACATACGATGCCAAACACAATATGGCGGACGATAAAAAAGACCAACAACAAACATGCTGAATCCGAAGATGACACATGATGACAATGTTGAATTGCCCGATTTAATCAAGAGAGACAACGACAAACCCGAAGACAACGTGGCTGAGGATGATTATGCCCTTCCGCATTATCTGAACGAAATTTCCGATGATACTGCAATAGACCCATTGACACGTTGCTAATACTCCAATGTGATCAGTGAAGTTATCGCTAATGCATTATAGAAACAGGAACAGCATACATAACTAAAAAATCAAAAACGTCGACAAGAAAAAGTCATAATAGCACCCGGAGCTGATGGCAAATTCGTATATTGGGAAACCGCACAGTACCTAGAGGAAAAAGCTTTCCCTCATCTCTTCCCATCTGGCTCTGTGGTTATTTGTCCACATATCAACCACGAAGTTTAATGTTTGCGAATTATATCAAGCAACGGATTGAAGGTGTCATCCACGATTCCGCGAAGATACAACATATGTATCCGTAAAGGAAACCCTCAATCAAGCGTCAATGACGACGTTCTTTCGGAAGTCTAAGGTGAACCGTAAAAAATATGCATGTAGTTTCTGAAACATGCTGATAAGTATGAAATTGAACGACAAATGTGGGGTATAGAGCTTTTAAAGCTATACGTGGAACAAGTCCTTACTTCAACAGGCAAAAAACAAAGTTATGGCAATGATAAACAACTTGAAGCACCCAACATATTCCTCACATTGAGCGCTGCTGAGATGCATTGGCCAGAACTAATCAAAATGCTAATGAGAAAAGAGCTACGTCGTGAGGTTACCGACGACGAAATCAAAGAAATTAACAAATCGGAGATAAGGAATTAATTTCACGAACATGGTTGACACTGTGACGCATTTCAGTAATCGTGTTGGGGATTTATGGCGCCATGCAAAAACCCGGTTTCTTTGGTAAATACAAGGGGTGATTACTTCTACCGAATTGAATTTCAAACAAAGAGGAGCACCTTCACGTTCATTCGTTGTTGTGTGTTGGAAGATGAAAACGGAAACAAAGCCTCACGATTCGATGGTTCTGAGGAGTCAAATAAAAATGTTGTGAATTCATTGATGTGCTTATTGCGGTCAATTACCATTCATCCGAAACTCTCCACGAAAAGGTAAATTCTATCAGACACATGACCATACATTCACATGCAAAAAAGGCAAGAAGAAAACATCCATTGTTATAAAGCCCAACGAAGGACATGGTAAATATGACATGAACGATCTGGTCCTAAACTAGTTGTCGAAGCTTGTCGATTCAAATTCCCCATGAGGAAAACTATGATTGTGCGAACGCCAAAGCAAGTGGAAATCAGTTGAACAAAATGAAATCCGATTGTCAGAAAATAAAAAAATCTTTATACGACAATGCCACGTTGAAAAGCGAGGTCAAGAAACGCTGAACGAAACGCTTGTTCGAACTTACATTGTCAATTCCTGGAAGCAGTAGGTCTCAGTGAAAAAGACTATTACCGTGCTATTAGTACGTATGTTGGGACTAAAGGCGGTGGATCTGAAGTATTTCTCAAACGAGAGTAAAGATATATTTCCAACAATTAAAACTCCGCATTCTTGGTATCCATCGCGCTCACATGGACATGTCTTTTATCCCGATGAGTATGCATGTGTGTGCTTATATACTTGGCTATCTTCAAAGGGTGAAAGTGGTCTCAGCAGACTCTTGAAACAAATTGACAAAAGGCGAAAAAGTATGGCATGGCCCTGATGAAAAATTGAAGGCACAAGGAAGAGCTCTCGACAACGGTGGAGAATTCTCGAGACCAGAAGGTTTATATAGATAGTTAGGTCTCCAATGTGTTTGAGTACACCACGAACAAATTCATCAATGTGAATGAACCTAAAAACCGGATGGTCTCCTAAACCGAACATTGCTGACATGTAAGATGATGATAACCCGTTCTTCAATCGTATTTACGTTACATGTAAACCGTCCGGACTGTTTGAACAAAAGAATTAGCAGAATTCGTTCGGATATGATATCACGTCCACGGATCAAAATCAGATAAAGTCGTCGAAGAATTGGAAACTATACCAGATGACAGACAATCCGGTCAATATGGCCCACCATGTGGTTGAAGGACAAAAAACTAGGACGTATACGAAAAGGTTGCAGTGTGTCGTTCGATATCTATATCGATTTAGAGACGAAAGGATGAGAGGTTTACTATTATTGTTTCCCCATTTCGCAACGAGACCCTGGAAATTCACGCTCACCCAAACAAATCCATCGAAGAACTTTTCAAGGAAAAGAAGTCCATATTGACAATATTCGCAGCGATTCGAGAAATAGAATGTCCTTGAACGTATTCAGAAACATATGGATGATTTTGAAAACAATGATGATAATTCCGATGGTGAAAATGACGACAAATCAGATTTAGATTTGCCATCTTCAAAAGAGAGACTACTCAAAGATGATACACATCATTTCTTACAACTATCCAAAAAGAAAATCTCTGGCAACGAAGAAAAAATGTCCCAGAGAGAAACTGTGTGTGTGCGATGATTCGTAAATTAAATCCAGATCAGAGACGTATACAGACGATGTAATCGAACGCTTCGCATCGGGTGAACAATTTCACTTTTACAGAGCTGGGAGAGCTGGTACAGGAAAAAGCTTTCTATTGAAGACACTGATCGAAGGCGAAATTTCTTCTATGAAATCTGGTGATAATCTTGACAAACCTTCATGTCTCGCTTTGGCTCCCACGGCCACTGCTGCTCATATCATTGATGGTCAGACTATAGAGGCCGGTTTGGAATTAATGCCTGGCAAAATACTAGAATATTCAACAATATTCCTCTTTAGCAACATTGTCGTATAAATATGATCAAGTAAAGTGTCTATTCATTGATGAAATATCGATGGTCGGTGCAAAAGAAGTTCCATAATATCCATACAAAATGCCAAGACATTCGAAAAGGACAAACCATTTGGTGAGCTTACCGGTGATATGTGTGAGATATTTCTTCAACTTCCTCCAGTCCTAGATTCTGCCATCTATGAGAGATATTCCAAAGGGAAAGGCGAGTTTCACCACCCCACAAATTGAAGATATATTTCAAACAGTACGAGTTGACAGAGAAGATGCGTTCTTTAGAAGATCCTGATTCTCAACTGTGTGTATAAAATTGGTACAAATACGATGTCAGACTTGGATATTGACCATTTGAAAGAACGGCTTATACCAGTCCAAACGAATATAACAACGAAGCCTACAAAACCGGCGATTGCAATAATTGTTACAGCAATGAAAAACGTGGAAAAATAAATATGAGAAACTAAATTGATCCAAGGTCCACTGAAGTATCACCTGTGACACACCCTGAAAAAGATGTCGGTAAGATTCCCTGCGAAGAATGACGCACTTTGTGCGTTGATTTTGCTGCAAGGACTGTTGCCGCCATCGTTCCGAGTTGTTTTTACTGCCAAGGCTGTGCCGCGCCAGTTTCGTCGGCCGGCTGTGTTTGCCTGCAACGGCCTTTTCATTGAGGCTATGTTGCTTTACCTTTTGCGCGATGTCATGCCACTGCAATGTCTACGCACGCGACCGGACTCAACTTATGCACTTCTGTCTCAATTGTTATTGATATCGCGGTTAATGCTGCCAGAATGTCGCGTGAAGATGTAAACCAAATAATCCTGCTACATTGCGAACTGTCTGTTCAGCTGCAACTCAACAGGCCTCGCCGTGCAACTTCGTGACATCGGCCTCAGTGTGCAGAGCCGCCGAGTCTTGTATCTCCTACACTTTTCTAACTCCGAAAAAAATCATAAAATATATAATTTCTGAATGCGCAGAGTTAAGCATGTAACCAATCTGATCTGTGAGAAGTAGAAAATAAATGGTGTCAAGTTTGCGGACAATGTCGGAGCTAACGTAGCAGCTCGGGGATGTAAAAAATATGGTTACAAAGGCGTAAAAGTGCTGTGCCGATTGTGAGAAGGAATGCTTACGTTCACGTCGTCGAAGAGTAATAAGTGAATGTGACGCTCGACAGTTTCCTCTAATACTTGCATTCGCTATCACTAGTCACAAAAGCCAAGGGATGACCCAGAATGAAGTGATCGTTGTATTCACCGATGCGAAGGGTAAACCACAATGTACAACCAGTTGCTGCTTACGTCACTGTAACGCGTCAAGAGACTGACTAACCTTTATTGAAAGCATTCGATACATCCCTGATCAGCTTTCCAAACCTGTTGAGAGGGAGCTGCTCCGCTTATCGAAACCCACCAACACGCACAAATATGTAAGAAATTTCTTCCCGACCAAGTTTTCTCGTATGATGATGACTCCGAAGAAGTGAAGACATTAAGCGATCGTTGTGCTTAAATATCAATGGGTACTTCACGCTGAACATATAGCTGATATGAAATGTGACAATAATTTGATGACCGCTGATGTGATTTGTATCGCCGAAACAAAACTGTCTGACAGTGTTGACCCAGATTCAGTAATACTTGATGGTTTTGAAACAATCAGTCGCCTTGATTTCGAAACACATAGTATGGGTATTATGCTATTCACCAACGACCGAACGAAACCGCTAATGGCCAATGTGAAATCCTACATTGATAGGAAAAACAGGACTCAGATGATTCGATGTGAAATTGAAAACATACCAGAACATTCGTCGACATTCACCCATCGCATGTAGCGAGAAGTCTGAAATTTATCCAAACCAACCAACAACGACGAGATTCTGATGGGCGACTTCAATATAGATTCATCAACCCCCCGCGGTATCCGTCAACTTGAACGATTCTGTCACGACATTTACGTGAAGTCTTCGTTACATACCTACACCCGATATGACAGCTCCCCAGACCATATTCTAATTCGACAACATTTTCCCCATCAGTATACCACTGATGCGGTATAAAAATTTGTATTCTCACCATTGTGCGATCAGCCTACGATTTTCGAAGAATGCAATTGACTTCTTGATTGATGTCAACGCTATTTAAACGGTTGGTTTTAAGTTAATAAGTGGTGTGGGTATGTTCCGATACCCAAACTACCATTTCCGCCGCCACATCGGACCACCCCGCCCTTGTGGTCATAGCAACGCGAAAATTTATGCCCTTTGCACACGATCTCAACGTGGATCACGTCATGTTAATCGCATCTGTAATTTTACAGTCGCCACCCCTGTCCGATGGGTGCCAAAAAAGAGTCTGAAGCTTGTGACATAAAAACAGTTAGATCGTGCAACAATTCGGTAACTTTTATTATAAGCTCCATCTGTGATTGCATGTCATATTTTCCATTTTCTCGTGCAAACGATAT
>JAXMNL010000119.1:95735-107430 GCA_035128595.1 Eptatretus atami | reverse complement strand
CACCGACGATAGACGCTGACCATGTCATTTTGTTTCTCTCGGCTGTCGATGGTCAACCTGCCACGCGCCTCCTCTTACTATAGCTGGTCGATGACGATAGCAACCAGTACTCCACCCACTCCACAGGTTTATTAATCAGCAGGTGTCAGTATCCGAGACAGCACACCAAACCGTCTTCCTGGAATGAATCCAAACTGCTTTGGCTTAAAAAGTTGGCAAACTGCACTGGGACAAATGTTTGGTGAGTCCGCTCTGAGCATCGAAATAATAACAGTCCCTTCTGCAGTGGTGTGTCCCTGGCTCAAGAACATCCTGTTATTGTCCCCTATCATATTCCCGGTCCTCTTGCCATAACACCTATATTATCTGCGGTACATGCACAGCATCTTGCCTGCACTCTAGCCATAGTAATCTCTTTTCAGCAAGCCACTTTTGTTACTGCTGGAAACTTCTCTCAATCAGGCCAGAGTTTCCTCACATTTGAAAACTGGGAAGGGTTTTGAAACAGCAAAGGCAAACCTTGGGTAGCCTTATGGTTGCTTTAAATGGCAGCTTCTTCAGCAAGAGAGCATGGAGGAAAGTGATTTATTTCTACTAGTCAGTGCCCATAAACAAAAAACAATATATAATAATAATAATAATAATAAATAAACCACTACAGGCGTTTCTTTCGCTCTACGTGCCGTACGTGCGTGACCCGGAAAGTTCGATATTTCGGCAGTTACGGATTATGTTCGCAATCTTAATTTTTACTACCCAATTATTCAATTAGCGCCAGGTATTTTACTTTTCGATGTCGTGGCAGGAAAAACAAAAAGAGCAAGAGAAGAGAGAGAAAAAATTTACTTCTGTTGGGAGCATACCAGCTCGCTCTGAATGTTCCCGAAATTTATACAAACGTCTAATATGAAAACGAATGCATAACTTGGGCCATTGTGTTTTATCTATAAATGCGATAAGAAATCGAGAAATTATTAAAATCACGAAGCCACATCACTCTCCGGAACGCGTACGTTGTAAACCCGTAATGGGGAACGCGGCTGAGGTTTCCCTTTCCCATGCGGCCATGCATGCAACGTGTCTTGTCATGTGGTTTGGTAAATAAATGGCCTACTTGGGAAGCACTTGTCGATTAATATCAAACCTTGAAAGGCCATCTCAGGTCCCAGCCAATATTCCTGGCAAGTTTCAATCAGATTCGGACGCAGAGGTTGTCGAGAAACCGCGCGTCTACACACACATTCACACACACAACGCACACAGACACCACACACAACACACGCAACCACACACGACAACAACAAACACAACACACTCACAGCACAACACAAAACAACACACACACACAACACACACCACACACACAACACACACACAACCCACACCACACACAGCCACAACACAACGGCAACAGGCACACACCACACGCAGCAGCACGCACACACACACACGCACACACACACAACACCACGCACACCAGATCACACACACAATCACACACACACACACACACACACACACACACACACGCAACCAACACACACACACGCCACACACACACACACACAGCACACACACAACAACAACACAAGTCACACACACACACACACCACACATCAAAAGACACCACCCACGCAACACACAACACACACCACACACACACACAACACACACACACCACACACACACACACACACACCACACACACACAGCACACACACACAGATTCGGGTCATTGTGGCTTGCCTCAACAGGCATGCCACATTGGGACAAACACTGCCACGTAATAAAACCCTACGCCACGTTTATTCAAAAGACCTACCACATGTCACCACATGTTATTAAGAACACCTCACCTCGCACATCATCAAAACAACTTCCACTGTGCGATTCTAAACCACCACATGTGTGAAGAGAGAGACGGTTTGTTTAACTGAGGATAAGTTACGTCAGTTGCATATCTGTTATGATTTCACAAACGAATTCAAACGTTGATTTTTGCAAATGCAATTGTAATATTCGTAATTAATTCCATTTTTATAGATTTATCTTCATTTAAGGGGAAAATTTTTTTTCAAAAATTCAAAAAAATAGTCAGGCACATACACAACGGGAGAGGTAGGTGGCAGCTCGGAAGTTTGGTAGAATTTCACAAAAGTTTGAGGGAGTAGTTCAGTGATAACACATGAAGATACTAAACAGTATTTATACATTTAAGTCTTTACAGATTTATATAACAAACTTCCGGGATAAACTATCATATCTCGTGTGACTGTTGGCGATTCGTTGTGGTTGGGGGGGGGAAAAGGCGAGCGGGTGACGCGATCCACGCTCGGGATACTATTGATATTTAAAGTTCTTGCTAACTGATTCTCAGACTGACTCACTCATTGACATTAAAGATCAGTACTCGGGGTGACGGTAGAAGCTGAAATTTTGCGTGCTGATGGACTCGGAAGCTGGTACATACAGAAAATTCAAAGAATCGTCGGACATCCATAAAATAAAAATATAAAATAATGAAAAAATGCAAGTGAAGTCCCAGTCAGGTCAGATATCCGGAAAATGCACGGAGCAGCGCGTTCACTGCGTCTTTCTACCAGTACTCAAGGGGCTCCGTCTGGCCATCCCCCAGGCAATGCCAGCAATCCCCATCTCCCTGAGATGCTGATCAACCTGCTGCAACCACGAGGCATGTGGTGTTCCCATAGGCTCCTCCATACGGGTTTCACTCGTGACAGAATCTGGTGAGCAGAAACACGTCAGGAAATGAGCCACATGTCGTACCAGCTTTTTAGCTGACGCTGACGGACTCTGCAGGTAACACTCTTATTTGGGTTCTCTCAGCAATCGCTCATTGGAACACAAGAGTCCGACCAGCGATAGCCAGGACTACTCTGAAAGAGACCTGTTACCATGGAATTAAGTTCACCGCCTGAGATCCTGGTCAGAGTCAGTCTCACATCCATAAAGCAAGACTGGAAGCACCAAGGAGCTGAAGACTCGACTTTCATCCTCCTGCATCAGGTACTGACAGTGCGCCACCCAGTGATCCATGACTGCCCAGCGCCCGACCCAGACGTCCTTCTGACTCTGGCTCACAGCCAGCAGAGACTGAAACATAATTTCCAAGGCTAAGTGAATCTCTACGTAACTCAAATTCCTCACGCCACAAACAGGTAGCAGACAAGATAGCAGCATCCAAGAATGTCATTGAAAGATGATTTAGCATGACCAGGAAACCGCCATAATCCAGCGGCTCTGAATCCTTATTCAGCACCTCGAGGGCCCAAAAGGATTGCAGAGTCCCCGCAAAGATGACTATCTCTGTGAAATCAAGGTCAGAGATTTTGACATTCCCAAATGGGGCACCGCAGATTGAGCTCTCCGACATCTTCCCAAGAATCCAGTCTACAAAGCGCTGAAAAGTGTTAGGACAGTACACACCCTGACGAACTCCAACCACAACTGGAAATAAGTCGACCTGGTATCACCACATCTCACACAGCACTCGCAGTACCAGAGTATAGTTTGACATCAGATTGATCAGTTTTGTGGCCCACACACACCAAGAATCCTCCAGAGGGCATCCCGATTCACAAGAATCGAACGCGTTTGCAGACATCAACATCGGCTGCAGCAGCCCTGCCCGAACTCTGTCTGTGTGCAGTGAACCCAAAAGAGCAAGGACTATGGTAAATCATTGACCTTTTTTGGTTGGGGGGTTTTGGGGAAAGGCCTCCGGAACCCCTGCCCTTTCCCCCCTTCTGGGCCTGTGCCAGCAGATGGTGCTGAACTGTCAAGAATTGTCCGAGCAAAGACTTTCCCGGCAAAAGAAGAGTGTCACCTTACGGTAGTTGTTGCAGTCCGGCGATCACCCTCCCTTTCAGAGAGGGATAACAAGGCCCCTCTTCCAGTCAGTTGGTATAAGCCTGGTGTTCCATGGGCAGAGCACAGAACTGGCAATGCAACGACACGAGTACAGCATTTCACCCAGCCTTGGGGAAGTTCAGCATTGGTTGCCACAGAATCTCAGGAGCTTTCCCATTTCAACTGGTTCACCGCAGCTTGGGTGTTTCACAAGCGAAGGTAGATAACAGTTGACTATCCGAGCGGTGTTTGTCTCTGAGACTTGGCTCCGGACACGTCAGAGAGTGTTTATGTCCGGATGGAATTTGTCTCCGACGTGAGTTTTGTCTCGGACGCATCCGGGCGGTGCTCGCTTGACCGCGTCCGGCGGTGGTCATCTCCGGACGAGTCCGGCGGTGTTAGTCTCCGGACGCGTCTGGGCAGTGGTACTCTGCCGGACCGTCCGGGCGGTGTTCCTTCTCCGGACCGCTTCCACGCGGTGTTTCGTCTCCGGACGCGTCGCGGGCGGGTTCGTCTCCAGAGCTTCGGGCAGTGTTTGGTTCTCCAGACGCATCTGGGTAATGTTTATGTCCGGGTAGGAGTTTGTCTCAACGTGTTCCTGGCATGGGAAGCTTGTCTCAGGTCGTGGTCTGACGTGTTGTTCCGGAGAGCTTGGCTTCTGGACGACGTCCAGAGCGTGTTATATCAGGATGGGAATTTGTTTCCGGACATGGTCCGGAAAGGAGTTTATCCAAAAGACGCGTCCGGGCGATGTTGCGTCTTTTCAGATGTGTCAGACGGGAGTTCGTTCTCCAGATGTGTCATGAATGGGAATTTATCTCTGGAAGTTGTCTCAGTGGTGTTTGTCTCCGAACCTAGCCCAAGGGTGTTCATGCCCGGACCGGGAAGTTTGTCTCTGGAGAAGCGAGGCTCCGGATGCGTCCAGGCGGTGTCTATAGATGACCAGTAGAAATGGATTTCAGACATTATTTTGGTTTCATCTTCACTGTTTTCTCTGCACAATCATTTTGCTGAGAACAGTGTGAATCATAATTAACGTTTCCACCGCACGTCTGCCTTCCTTCGCCTCTCACCTCACCTGTCTTCCGTTGCCCCACCCCTCCTCGCTCACCTCCTCTTTTCCATCTCTCCCTTCTCCCCTCTTTTTTCTCTCCCCCCCCCACTCCTCCTTTAGTATCCCATCAGCGAAGCGACGAGTGGTATTTGCTAGTACTTGAATAAAAACAGCTATGTATTGTAAAGCTTCAGAATGTTGATTTTATTCGGTCATACACAATTCCAATTGAAAATTTTTTCTTTATAAAGAAGGGTGGATAATTTTTACGAGAATCGATCCTTGGGGATATGATATATGTTGCGGTCTGCAAATTACGCATGCCTCTAAAGCAATGGCACCCACATACAGCTGATCCCCCAGGCAAAAAAGTTATTTTATTAGTGTTCAGGCAGTGAGACCTTCCCTTCATAGCGAGTTTGGGTTCACGAGACGAAGTGCATTGCATGGGTCACTAACTATATATCTGTCTCTATTCTGATTTCCATTTCACCCTTTCCCTTTTATCATGGTCCAAATCAAAATCAAGTAATCAAGCACACACACAATATGAATAACAGCAGCAAGCAGCCAACTGTGAACACTCACACCAATGAAAACTCGCTGCCCGTCTTGCACGTGCCACGCGACCTTTCAATTCAAATCTGCGCACCAATTTTCAACGGCTTTCACTTTGCTCAACGTCCGCTCACAAAACTCACCACTCGACACCAACATCTCGTCACGGGAAAATCATCCCGTGCCTCCTCGCACCTCGCAAACGATACAATTCGCCACCAAGGCGTGCTGCAACGGCCCAGGCCAACCTCCAGGACCACGTGATGCAGGGACAAGCCAGAACCGTTAACAGCCTCAACCGCATCTCGCGGAGATGGCCCTGATGGGCACATGGGACCAACACGACTCGTCCGTCATCAGAAACGGCGGATGTGCGGGCGAAGGATGGGGGTCGCGGGGATGGGGCGGGAGTTCAGTGGCCAGGGCCTTGTTGCACGGATGTGCGAGCTTGAGACCGCTTTCCCCCATGCTCGAGGAAGAGCCATCTGGTGAGCCCATCTGGTTTATTCATAATTCACAGCAAGGCATGACAGGACTCACTATCACTCTATTCTGGAGGGCAATTGCCAGTCTTCGTTCGTTACAACGTGTATTTCTTGAAGGAATCTTACCGACATCTTTTTCGGGTGTGTCACATGACTACTTCAGATGGACCTTGGATCAATTTAGTTTCTCATAATTTATTTTTTCACGTTTTCATTGTGTAAACAATTATTGCTAAATCGCCGGTTTTGTCGACTTCGTTGTCATAATTCGTTTGGACATGGTATAAAGCGTTCTTTCAAATGGTCATATCCAGTCTGACATCGTAATTTAGTACCAATTTTAATCACAATGTTTGAGAAATCAGGATCTTCAAGAAGCATAATCTTTGCTTCAACACGTACTGTTTGAAATTATCTTCCATTGTGTGGGGTGGTGAAACTCGCCTTTCCTTCTGGACATATCTCTCATAGATGGCAGAATCTCGGACTGGAGGAAAGTTGAAGAAATCTCCACAACATATCACCGGTAAGTCCACAAATGGTTTGTCCTTTTCGAATAGTCGTTGGCATTTTGTATGGAATATATGGAACTATCTTAGCACCGACCATCGATATTTCATCAATGACATAGACACGTTACTTCTGATCATATTTTATACGACAATGTTGCTCGAGGATATTGTTGAATATCTCAGTATTTTGGCCAGGCATTAATTCCAACCGGCCCTCTATAGTCTGAGCCATCAATGATATGAGCAGCAGTGGCCGTGGGAGCCAGACGAGAACTGAAGGTTGTCAGATTATCACCAGATTTCCTTAGAAGAAATTTCGCTGCTTCGATCAGTGTCTTAATAGAAAGCTTTTTCCTGTACCAGCTCTCCCAGCATGTAAAGATTAAATTGTTCACCCGATGCGAAGCGTTCGATTACATCGTCTGTAATACGTTCTGATCTGGATTACATTTACGAATCATTGCACGCACACGTTGTCTCTCTGGGACATTTATTTCTTCGTTGCCAGAGATTTCTTTTTGGATAGTTGTAAGAAATGATGTAGATCATCTTTCGAGTAGTCTCATCTTTTGAAGATGGCAAATCTAAATCTGATTTGTCGTCATTTTCAACCATCGGAATTATCATCATTGTTTTCAAAATCATCCATATGTTTCTGAAATACGTTCAAGGACATCTCATTTTTCTCGAACTCGCTGCGAAATTGTCAATATGGACTTCTTTATCCTTGAAAAGTTCTTCGAATGGATTTTGTTTGGGTGAGCGTGAATTCCAAGGGTCTCGTTGCGAAATGGGTAAACAATAATAGTAAACCTCTCATCCTTTCTCTCTCTCTCATAATCGATCAATGTGATATCAAACGAACATCACTGCCTACGCTCGCTTTATCGTATACGTCCTAGTTTTTTTTGTCCTTCAAACATGGTTGGGCCGATATGAACCGGAATTGTCTGTCATCTGGTATAGTTTCAACTCGAGAACTGATCTACTGATTGATCGTGACGTGTCGATCGCTGGTATGTCATTGGCCTCACGCACAGACTACTGCTTGAAGACTGGTTGTCATTATCATGATCTCTTACGTAAGCCGAGATAATAAAACAGAGGGTTATGTAATGGTATAACGACTGATTTGTTAGGAATCTCCACACATGTTCGAGATGGGCCGAGATCCAAACTGGGCAAACAAAGGTGACTATGTGTTGATACCACGAATAAAACTGGCCATCAGATTGGAACTTGCCATTCATTCTTGAAAGAAACAGTTTTCCAGTCAGAGTAGCTACTGCATGAACTATAAAACAATAGCGAAGGCGCAAACCTTTTGATAAAGTTGGGTTATAATCTTCCACAGCCGGTGTTCACCACGGGTTCAGCCTATATGGGTTTTTTTTGCCTTCTCACGATCACGTGGTTCTTCGGACATTAGGGTGCAAATTATACCAACTTCAAAACTAAGGGTTCCACAATGGACATATGCTATAACCCAAACATTGTGTATAAGAAGTACTTTTGAACATTGTATTCCACTTACGATTAAAGTAAAGTTACTACTAGATATCTGCATCATGTTCCCTTTCTCAAACACGCCCATGTCGCGGAGCACGGGTTTATGCTAGTTTTTGATTAGTTCTGGCCAATGCATCTCAGCGCGCTCAATGTGAGGAATATGTTGGGTGCTTAAGTTGTTTTATCATTGCCATACTTGTGTTTGCCTGTTGGAATAGAGACTTGTTCCAAGTATAGCTTTAAAAGCTCTATACCCCACATTTTGTCGTTCAATTTCATACTCATCAGCATGTTTCAGAACTTCACGTCATATTTTTTACGGTTCACCTTAGACTTCCAAAAGAACGTCGCATTGACGCGTTCATTTTGAGGGTTTCCTTTACGACACAGAGGAAAAATACATATGTTGTATCTTCGCGGAATCGTGGATCGACACCTTTCAATCCGTTGCTTGATATAATTCGCAAAACTTACACTTCGTGGTTGATATGTGGACAAATAACCACCAGAGCCGGGGAAGAGATGAGGGAAAGCTTTTTCCTCAGGTACTGTGCGGTTCCCAATATACGATTTGCCATCAGTTTCCGGGTCCTATTATGACTTTTTCTTTGTCGACCAGTTTTTATTTTTTAGTTACTGTATGCGTTCCTGTTCTATAATTCCATTAGCGATAACTTCACTGATCACATTTGGAGTATTAGCACGTGTCAATGGGTCTATGTAAGTATCATCGGAAATTTCGTTCAGATAATGCGGAAGGGCATAATCATCCTCAGCCACGTTGTCTTGGGTTTGTCGTTGTCTTTCTCTTGATTTAAATCGGGCAATTCAACATTGTCATCATCAGTGTCACTTCGGATTCAGCATGTTCTTGTTGTTGGTCATTTTTTCGTCCGCCATATTTGTGTTGGCATCGTTATGTTGATTTAAATCTTGCAGTTGAAATTCAACATGAGAACACAGACAAGTTGTCCTGGCATTGCGTGTCATCGTGGATCTTTCATTCAGGACAATATTGCGTCTACAATCTCAATTCCACATGTCCTTATAGCGTCATGAGTCTTGAACAATCCTGATTATTTTTGTGATTCGTTAGGTTCTCCATCACATTCACTGTCATCTTCAGATTCTTGTCGAGTTCGGGTTGTTTCTCTTTCCAGTCAGCCTGTTGTTCCACGCGTTTTAGCGATTCCGATACAAATTGTTCAAAAGTCTCTGGTAAGTCTATGTCGCTGTACAGATGGTTATTTTCTTGAAATACGGAAATGCAAGAACTTTCTCTTTATCTATAACTTCTTCAATATAGGCTCCTGGGTACTCTGGTTTACGTTTCAATGCACATGGAAGAAATTTTTGATCGATTGGTACGAAATTTTGCATAGTTTCCTCTATCTCTGCTTCACATTGATTATGGGTCCCATAACTTTCAGTTCATTAGAACGTGGGATGTGTGCAGTTCGCATAAACGGTATAACGCTTGAGAGTATGAGCTTCCAATCTATATAGATGTCCGTGTTTCGCGATAAGGTCAGCAGGTAATTTTGGGACCAGAAATTTGAACTCCTTTTCATGCAACTTGGCGTTTTACCATTTTTTATTATCTGCTTACACGTTTTACATACGTAATAATGGCTTCAAATGACTTTGTTTACTGGGCCCGACTCTGGGTGGTCATTGATAATAAGCTTGTCCATTTGTTCCTGCGAGAAAGTAGGTTTCTGACCCATCCAGTGAGACTTTGTCCACCGGGTTCTATGTTTATAACGAAGATCACTGACACAAATGTAGACATTATGGGTAAGGTCAATCACTTTGTCATTCAATGTATCAACAGTAAGCAAAAATACGTTTCCATGATTGATTGAGCCATTTTGTTTCTAAACGTTTTGATTCTAAACGTTTTGATATCTGTTATCGGTTTCTTTGAGTCGTAATTTGACCATCCCTTGAATTCTTAGAATGACGCCGATTTTTAGTTCCTCAGATTAATTTATTCGGGACTTGGCGCTAACGCACTTGTCCATGGAACGTAACTGCTTCTTCCATTCGATTCATCAAGACGTGATTTTGCTGTATGTTTGGTATCCTTAGATTGACGTGCTTTTTATCTCATCAGATTCTTGAGACGTGATTTTCCTGTATGTTGGTATCCTAGATTGACGTGCCTTTTTTTTATCTCATCAGATTCTTCGAGACGTGATTTTGCTGTATGTTTGGTATCCTTAGATTGACGTGCTTTTTTTTTTATCTCATCAGATTCTTTGAGACGTGATTTTGCTGTATGTTTGGTATCCTTAGATTGACGTGCCTTTTTTTATCTCATCAGATTTTCGAGACGTGATTTGCTGTATGTTTGGTATCCTTAGATTGACGTGCCTTTTTATCCCATCAGATTCTTTCGAGACGTGATTTTGCTGTATGTTTGGTATCTTAGATTGACGTGCTTTTTTTTTATCTCATCAGATTCTTCGAGACGTGATTTTGCTGTATGTTTGGTATCCTTAGATTGACGTGCTTTTTATCTCATCAGATTCTTCGAGACGTGATTTTGCTGTATGTTTGGTATCCTTAGATTGACGTGCCTTTTTTATCTCATCAGATTTTTCGAGACGTTATTTGGCTGTATGTTTGGTATCCTTAGATTGAGTGCCTTTTTTTATCTCATCAGATTCTTCGAGACGTGATTTTGCTGTATGTTTGGTATCCTTAGATTGACGTGCCTTTTTATCTCATCAGTTTCTTCGAACTGTGATTTTGCTGTATGTTGGTATCCTTAGATTGACGTGCCTTTTTTATCTCATCAGTTCTTCGAGACGTGATTTTGCTGATGTTTGGTATCCTTAGATTGACGTGCCTTTTTTTTTATCTCATCAGATTCTTCGAGACGTGATTTGCTGTATGTTTGGTATCCTTAGATTGACGTGCCTTTTCTCTCATCAGTTTTCTTCGAGACGTGATTTTGCTGTATGTGTTGTATCCTTAGAATCTTAGATGACGTGCCTTTTTTTATCTCATCAGATTCTTCGAGACGTGATTTTGCTGTATGTTTGTATCCTTAGATTTGATTACGTGCCTTTTTTATTCATCAGATTCTTCGAGACGTGGTTTTGCTGTATGTTTTGGTTATCCTTAGATTGACGTGCCTTTTTTATCTCATCAGATTCTTCGAGACGTGATTTTGCTGTATGTTTGGCATCCGTAGATAACGTACTTTGTTCGTTCAATCGATTCATCGAGTCGTGATTTGTTTTGCGACTTGATTTCTATCATCAGAACGCCGTATGTTTTGTTCAGAAGTATCTTGCATTGAAGCGTGTCATTCGTTTTCTATCACGATTACTTCCTTGCAATAATCGCTTATTTTTTGTTGGTGTGAGTTGTTTAGTGGGGGTGGTCGTTTGCTGATAAACTGTTTGATCTATGCAGGACATACGCTGGACTACATTGAAGTGATTCGAATTTGTGTTTTCAAGTACATTGATTTGCCACTGGATTGTGTATTTTAGAGGCATTAAGCAGAATATTGGTGCATTTCCATTCACCACCGAACCGGATGGACGTTGATAAACGTATATATCCGTCCCGAGTAATGAAGCAGCAGCCAAAACATCAGCATCTGTTGCCCAAGTTCCTGACATTGATAATTTGCGTACATGACTAGAGAATGTTTCATTGATATTGAGATGCTGAATTATTTGAGCGACTTT
>JAXMNL010000119.1:72984-83598 GCA_035128595.1 Eptatretus atami | reverse complement strand
GCGAGAGAGTACGACATGAAGCATATTCTTGACATTAATATTTAATAGACTTGCGAAATTCTTTCTTTTCCTGTGCATTGAGTGTTTATTTTGTGTAATACTTCCGTTTTTTCTAACCTCACATGGTTCCATATTTTTATATTTACTCATACTCTCTTTCCTTTCTTTTCCTCTCTCTCCACTCTCTACTTCTCTCTTCCTCTCTCACTCTCTCTCTCTCTCTCTCTCTCTTCTCTCTCTCTCACTCTTCTCTCTACTCTCTCTCTCTCATTCTCTTTCTTTCCTCTCTCTCTTTTCTCCTTTCTCTTTTCTTCCCTCTCCTCTCTTCTTCACTCTTTCACTCTCACCTCTCTCAGCATCAATACTACCCTTGAACATTTCCCATAGATATGAAGCATATATTATTGATATTCCTTTAACCATTGTTTTTTATCATCGCTGAAACCAATAATCCATCATTGGTTTGGATTCGGGATAATCCATCTATACTCTGTGCAAAGCGTTTGTGCTGCGAAGTGGTGTCCTTGGCTATTGCGAACAATCATGGAAGGTCGCCACTCCGACACAGGATACCAACAAAGCTGGCACTCATTTGCCAACCTCAGAAGGATGACAGGCGGTCAACCCCACCTGGTATTAATTCAAAGCTGAGTGGGATTTGAACTCAAGGGCTCAGATCCCAAGCCACCACTCTAGCCATGAAGCAACACCAGGCATCCTATTTATCAACATCAGTATAAAGCCATATTTTTTTGAAAACCTTCATTCTTATGTTGTAGAATAATTGTTACGGTTCTCGAACCGTATGCATACAAACGTACAGTTTCCTGAAGTTAGTAGCCATTAAGTATATGTGCAGAATAGAACCCTCTTGTGTGTAGTGGGAAAGCAAAGAGGTGCGTTGCGATCTTTTTTAGTTGTTAAAAAATCATTAACCCTCCATTACAATCCACGTACCATAGCGCTTGCAGCCTTGGTTCGCTGGCCACAGCGCACCATTGTCCATCTGTCTCCCGGAAGCTCGTTTTTCCAGGCAGAATCTCACGTCGCAGTTCCTTTTTGGCTTCTCCAAACGTTCAATTCAATCTTGCTGTCCACCATCCACCTTCCTCAAACACGCGTGGAGTGGGCAGGCTTTCCCGGCCTGGCGAAATCCCGCCAGAAAGGGCGACCCATGAAGGCCCTGTCGCAATCAGGGTGACGGTGACGTCATCTTCCACAAGGCCCCTCCGCCCAGGGGATCTATAAATTACGACACCATCCTCAGAGTAGAGGAGAGAGTCGGTGGGTTGTTGGCTGGTGCAAAGAAAGAAGTCATTAGTTGAGTTTCTTGGAGGTTAAAATATGTGTAGTGTTGAGTTCTTTGGATTTCTGGAGTGCTGTGGTGAGTTTGAGTTCGGAGGTAAGTTGTCCTTGTTGTTGGTTGAAGAAGGAGGTCGTGATCACGGAGTGCTGCCCACATCTCGCCTCGGTGGCCCATCTTGTGCTGGTCAGAGTACACCCGACCTTGACCGGGTCACTCGTTGGGTCCTGTCTGCTGCCCGTTCTACCTTGGACTCCGCCTCTCCACCCGGGCCTCTTCGGCAGCCCAGGTCTCCACACGTGCGGCTGTGGGCCGAATTGCACACCTCTGTGGGTGCCGCACCACGAGAGCATCCCTTACCTCAGAACGTTCAGGTACAAAAGAACTGCGACCTCAGCTCCCTCCCTCCCGACTGCAAAAGTCCTTTGCCATTCAACTTGGTTTATTTTGTCCGAGTGTGTGTCTGAATGTGTGGCGCTGTCCATTAAGTAAAAATATAAGTTATTTGATCATTGTAAATCTTGCATGTCTTATTCCTCGACGAAAGTCTGCTCTGTGTCCTCTTTTGTAAGTTGCTGTAAAATTGTCGCACTGCATCTCTCTTCTGTCCCTGCATAACACACCCAATAAACCTGTTCTGAACCACATGATTTCCTCGCCTTAGTGTAAATAAATTATTGCAGAAATGTTCCCAGTTCGTTTTTGTCATTACTTCATTGTCCAGCATGGTTCGGATCTGAGTTAGCCGGTCTTTATCCCCGATAATCTGTTTCATTCCAGCCGGTATGTCTGGCAGTTCGCTCGGCTGCATCCGATCCGGATTGGTAAGTTGTACTCTACCGTAGTTGGTAGATGATCCGGTTCAGGCAAGGCGTACCGAGGGCGGTTTCCCGGTAGTCGAAACCGTGTGGTTAATTAGGCAAACTGATACACTGGCAGGAAGACACTACGCTATGCGGTTTGAGTATGAGCGTCCATCGGTCGTTAAGCGACCCGCCGCATCACGGAATTATCCGTGAGCGACGGCCTACAATTCCGGAGTCTGGTGGGAGATGACGTAACTTCCCACCAGTGGTCGTTCTCGCCACCGGACCCCGGCCGCAACACTATGGTTCACGATTCAGTAAGTGACACTATTCGTGTATTGGGTGTGTCTGTCTGTCTGTCCCGAGCACAGCTCGGTGGGTTTTGATCGATCCTGATAAAATTTTGGGGGTGTTTATATCATGAGCTTGTTGTGTTTTCCTGAGAATGGGCATGGTGCGCCCATTATGGGCGAGCCACGCCAAAAACGTGTTTTTAGGGGGTCGCCGATTCAATTTACTCTTCTCCGAGGGGGTTTGTCGAATCTGGCAGGGGTTTCGGTATTTGGTTAGCCAATGGCACCTGCATAGCCCCAGGAGCTCGATTCTTCATTTTCGTCCCAAGGTCAAGGTCACGAACCTTAGAAATTCAAAAATCAATAAATTGGCATCGAGCTCCTCGGGTTTTCAACTGTTTGAATGAAAGTTGGTATGCAAGTAGTGCTCTTCGAGTAACTACAACTTTCATCATTTACGTTTTCCCGATATTCCGCCATAAAAAATAAAAAAGGCGAACTCTCTTTAGGATTTCGCAATTGTGGTCGATTTCGATGAAACTCGAGTGGAGGTTCACTGCATTGAATCTATACACCTACTATACAGCCGTTGTTTATGGATGGCCACATTGCCTGCATGGCGAAAAACTAGTTGAAAAAAGGCGGACTACGTTGGATTTCCGCAATTCTTGTTCGATTATGGTGAAACTCGAGTGGCTGGGTTCATACCATGACCTCTACCACACACCATGACAACCGTTGCTATGGCCTCTCCGTTTGTCGAGCAACGGCCGAAAAAAGGCTATAGTAAAAAATTTCAAGTTGTCTGAATCGAACTGGATTTTTGGTATTGTGTAGTAATGACTCATACTGCCAGTCATAATATATTATGCATCATTTGTATCTTATTTCAATGTCGGCGTTTTCGACCTTTGAATTTGAAATCTGATTTACCTGTGTCCCTCGGGTGTTATTTTGTTTATCGTGCAGATTTATTTGTTCCTTTAGCGTTGCAGATTTACCATATTTATCGCTCAACCAATGGAACGTTTTATATCGATAGAAGTCTTTGACTGGTCACACACATCGGGTAACATGTTATGTTGACGCCTCCACTTCAATGGCTTAAGCATCAAACTGATATCATTCTGATCATTTTCATTATTGATAAATCTTTTTCAGTCGCGCTGTCCTCTTTTGATGGACCGTGTCCTCGAATGGATTGATGGAATGAGGAAAACAATGTGATGTCAGAGAGAGAAAATATGATTCATATTTGAGAGAAAATGGAATAATACTAATAATGTATAATATTCTAATTCTATTCTAATTCTAATCATGACTTCTGTTGAGTCGAATGACGTCTTAGTTAACTAATGAACATATTCTGTCGTTGTTAATTATTTGTGCTTCGCGTTAGAAATTGCAACTGTAAAGGCGTGTCACACCTTGACGACTTAGCCAGCATTATGACCGACTTATGAAAAATTTGTCTAAACGCTGGCACACGTCGAATACGTTATGGGTAAGTTTTGTGAACGTTAAGAGCATGCTGAAAACACTGCCATACGTTGTAGTACGCTGGCTTTCTTCGTTTCCTTGGGGTTGTCCTAAAATTTTATTCATGCTTGAAATTTACGAACGTATGCAGCGTTATGACTCACAACGTTTCCGCTAACGCTGTGGCCAAACTTGTAGCACTGTTATGCGATCGTTGACGCTTGTCGACACAACGTTACTTTGTAAGTTAGTTCATAAGTCGAACACGTCGAGAGTATGATTAGCGTACCGACACTATTATAACTATGAGTAACGTTTGTAGTCACGTTACACTCTCCTTTTGCACACACGTCAGGCACGTTTATGCGATCATTGACACACGTCGAGGCACGTTTACTGTAAGTTACAAAGTCGAACGCTCGATAATGCTAGCGTCCCCAAAAACTTATTTCTAACCTATGCAGTAGCTGCTTTGAACTTGTGTAGTACCTCCAACGCATATTGACGGTTAGCGATTTGATGACGTCTTCAACGACACACATAACTTATGAACGCGTCTTTGCCTAATTTACAGCGACGTATAATGGCGTATTGGCCAGGTTTAAAAAAAAAACAACAATAACGTTCGATATTTCGTCACGTGCCGTTACGTCACGTCCGAGCCTTTCAGTTGCTCGATGTCTTGTTCTTAAGTCCTCCTCTGTGAAGTATTTGTCTGTTTGAGATATTGTCACGTCGACGTCCGAACCTTAAAAGCAAATGTCCGAATTTATTTTAAAATTCGGATAGACTAAAAAAAAACACAAAAAAAACAACAACACAACCAGATAATTTCGTAATTGCCGTTTCGTCACGTTCGATTTGCTCTTCAGTTGCTCATGTCTATTCATTAGTTCCTCCTCGTGAATATTTTTGTTTGAGCGATATTGTCACGTCGACGTCGAACTTAAAGCAAATGTCAAATATTTAAAATTCGTGAAGACTAAAAAAAAAAAATAAAAACACACAACAACAACTTCAGATATCTTCGTTCACAGGCCTTCACGAGCAAGGAGAAAAAAAGAAAATTGCCTTGACGGAGAAAATAAGTTTCGGAAGTATGCAAACTTACTCGACGTGTTTCGACTTATGAGTAACTTACAAGTAACGTTTGTGACGTGTGTCAACGATCGCATATCGTTGCCTTACAACTTATTCCAAGGTAGCGGAACGTGTAAGCCATACGGCGAAGTAACGTCGTAAAATTTTCAGCATGCTTGAATATTCAACGAGTACAAGACGTACCACGAAATAATGACAGCATGACTTATCGATTTTCAGCTTGCTCTACGTATACACAACTACCACCTACGTATTTGACGATGTGCCAGCTGTGGTTCGGCAAATTTTTCACTAGGTCAAAGCATAGCTGGTAACATTCAAGTGTGAACTGCTGCGTTGACACTTTCAAATCATTCAGGCGGTTATGGATTTAAAATCGGCGTGCGGCCATGTTTTAACAGGCTACGCCACGAGTTCGTCGCGATAGTGCAGGCGCTATGCATTAATGTTAACATCGATTGGGCATAGGTTTGTGAACGCCGACAACAGGGCTAAGCATTCGTTGGTATAAGTTATCTATAAGACAAACAAACGTTCGTGCCTTACTAAATGTTATGCATAGCGACAACACGTTATGAATACGACCAAAACTTAAGAAAAAAAACATCAAAATTCCAGCGTACGCCAACGTTTTACATACTATTTGTTAATACGTTGCATTGCTGGCTAAATCGTCAAGGTGACAGCGGCCTTAAAGAAAGCGTAAATCTCCAGGTTGATATCACTGCGATTCAATCTGACACGGTCGATTTCTGCCGGAATGATCTGGATACGAAGACAACTTCAACTGACTTTCTGCCAATAACACATTATGGTTGACAGTTGCGGTGGCGACGCTTGCAAAAGTACCAGACATTGTTGAACATAAATGATTGCTGATTGTGTCTTATCTTGCAGTTACGTCAATATAACTTATAACTTGCTCCCCGACTCCCCTTATCCGTGACTCGCCAAAACCTCACCACCACTTGCTATTTAATCGTGAAAATTATTATAACACTTCCTCATTTCTTCTACTTTCAGTATACAAAACGAGCTGAAGATACAACATACAAACGTGTATAAATAAACTCTACTCTCATTTTAGAACTACAATAACCACCATCTATTGTCTATTGTAAACTACGACGTCTTTATTCCACATCGTATTTGACTATTTTCTCGGGATTATATGTGCCTATCTTATCTGAGATGAACTGTGTTGATTACGCAACAATCAAACTCTATAATTAATAGTCATCGTCAGGCGAACTTCCATTATTATATACCTGCTTCAATTCGTAAGTAGTCAGCAATAACGCAGACGAACTTTCATTACTTGTGATTTATACAAATTCGCTTGTGCTTCAAAGTGAATTTAACGAGGATAGTATTAAAACTGTCCACAACGTTAAACACTGAAGCTCGTTCTGTCAAAAAGTGATGCAGGTACTTTTACTACGACAAACATCACTTCAGATCAATCGACATTCAACGGTCCTGATTTGGGAAGACTTTGACGAATATTCAATCATCGGGTGGTGGTTCTGGTGGTAAAACTTCACTTATTTACACACAACATTACAAATAATCAGTGAGGGTTCCTGTGGGAAACCTCAGTTGTTTTACACAACACATTAACAAATAAATCAGTCGAGGCGTGGTGACTGCCTCAGATCAGTAACATACTAAGTTACTCAATAACCAGTTATCAAGTTACTAGTAGAAACCAGTTACCAAGTTACTAGATTTAGAGTTGACCAAGATACATACAGTTACCAAGTTACTTCTCAAGTTACCGAGTTACTCAAGTTATCTCAGTTACCGATCATTGTATCCTTGCATCTAATCCGTGTGAAACGAACCCAGTAATATTGTCGAACAAAGTAAACTTAAAAATGCCCAAACAAAAGGTCTGGTTTGAGCATTTAAAGCAGTTTGATGTGAAACGATCAAAAATCTCGACCGGATGCCGAAACGAGTACCATTTTGACTTCATTGAATATTCTGAAACGAATGCAATTGACAATAAAATTGGACGGATATAACTCCAATGATGATACAGAGAAATGTGTACCAGTCGTACAACGTGAGACGAAGTCTGACCCAGCTATTCCTCCACTTCTTTTCAACCATGAGTTTTGAAAAATACGGAAGTGAAATGGTCGTTGATGCCTCCCTAAATCAAAATACCAAACCAAATACAAAATACCATTAATATCTCATCGATCTGAGCAACTATCAGTACAAGGATGCTCCCCGATCAATAGTTCATCACCATGTCCAAGCGTGCCAGTGTACATATCCGAAGCCAAGGCCGAGTCCTTACTTTTTAATCCACCTCACAGCGTTTGGCAGAATAGTGTTTCCGAACGACTCGGTCTGACCGTGAAGAATGATGTTCAGTATGAAGGAGTAGGTTTGCCGTTAACTGATTATTTCTAACCACAAAAAATATGTGGTGATGGAAATTGCTTCTTCCGTGGGATGAGCTTCTGTGTTACCGTTCCAGGATGATCATTTCAAATTTCGTCAGCATGTGGTCATTATGAAAAAACAATAGCCGCTCAAATAACTCAGCATCTCAATATTAATGAAACATTCTCTTGTCATGTACGCAACTTATCATAGTCAGAAACTTGGCAAGAGATGTTGATGTTTTGGCTGCTGCTTCATTACTCAGGAGGATATATACGTTTATCAACGTCCATCTGGTGTGGAATGGAAATGGCACCAATATTCTGCTAATGCTCTAAAATACACTAATCCCAGTGCAAATCAATATATTTGAATAACACAAATTTGAATCACTTCGTGTAGTCAGCGTATTGTTACGAATTCGCGCCCGCCGGCGTGCGATCGGGCCGCGTAACTCCAATCGCAACCGCGTCCCCACCGGACGGACAATTCAGTCGTGACGCTCCTGGAACTACCGCCAGGAACCAGTCACGGTGGGGGTTTAACCTCACCACAGCCCAGTAATCATCTACCCACGTGAAATAGGGTGAATCGCCGAATGTCGATATACCTAAGCACCTGCGCGGGTAACCTACCAAGGGGCTGCACCGCGCCGCAGTCGGCCTGGGACACGAACCGCTTAAGCGGTCCGTTCGTACTACAGTGATAACGAGCGCTGTTTAGCCGACCTCGACGGATCCGATTCTCTTTACCGGGCGTTCAAAACCCACTACTCATTCACGATGCAAGATGGCACTTCAAAGGGAAATAGGACACGACGAACGGGAATACATTGCACACAAGGAATTTATTCAGTAGGCCCGTATTACACACAACACAAGCAAGGCAGTAATGATGCAATTTCAAACAAGAAATCAATACAACCCGACTATAATTATTAGCAAATGTACAGGCAAACAGATACATACGCAGGTTTACTTCATAGACCGCGCCTCAACTTCATTCAAAAACAAAAGGAAAAGACCTCCCTTCAGCGGCCGTCGAGTCCCCCCTCCACGACCGTCAGCGTGGTCCGCTGGTTCGGCCTCCCACGCGGCTGGCGAACCCTCTCCGGCACCCCTCGTCCGGACCCGCAGGTCCACCAGTCAGCCGGCACTGCTGCGCCTCCGTCCGCGTCTCCACCACAGGCCGCTCGCTCGGACCACGAGCGCCGGACAAGAGAGGGAGACAGAGAGCTCAAGCAACGAGAGCTCATGGACCAAGACGAAGAAGGGAGCTGAAGCAACGAGAGCTCATGGACCAAGACGAAGCGTTCAACAAGAAGAACCAGAAGAAGCAGGAAGCGAGAAGAAGGAGCTCCACGTGCGGTCCGCCCTTTATGGCGCGCGGCTCCGCCCTCTGCCCCACCCCGTTTTCGGCTCCGCTCCCTTCGAGAAGCTTCCGAAAAGGGGCGTCTCTCTCCGACCGCCTCACGCCGTGCATCCCACCATGGACACGAGACTGCCCTGCCCCTTCCCTTCAACACAAGCAGGGAAATAGGCGGGAAACCCCGCGTCCTCGCAGTTCCTTCCTTGGCGCCTTTGGTTTGCGTTCGGAAGCGGACGTAGTGGCGAAGATGGGTGGTTTGTAATACGAGGTTGTAATAATAAAATAACGATAGATAAGAAAACGGCTATCTCAAAGGTCCCAGCCCGGTGAACACGAAGAATCCCTTTAATAATGGTGGGGACCGATCTGAACCTCCTTACCGGCTAGCTAATCTAAGGAACCTTTATGGTATATTGCGAATTTCCACAGCCGTACAGTATGTTCCGCATAGATCAAACAGTTTATAAGCAAACGACCACCCCCACGAAACAACTCCAACAACCAACAAAAAATAAGCATTATGCAAGGAAGTACATCGTGATAGAAAACGAATGACACGTTCAATGCAGATACTTCTGAACAAACATACGGCGTTCTGATGCTCAGAAATCGCAAAACAAATCACGACTCGATGAATCAAATGAAACGAACAATACGTCTATCTACGGATGCCAAACATACAGCAAAATCACGTCTCAAAGAATCTGATGAGATAAAAAAGGCACTTCAATCTAAGGATACCAAAACCATAAACAGGCAAAATCACGTCTCAGAATCTGATGAGATAAAAAAGGCACGTCAATCTAAGATACCAAACATACAGCAAAATCATGTCTCGAAGAATCTGATGAGATAAAAAAGGCACGTCAATCTAAGGATTCTAAGGATACCAAACATACAGAAAAATCACGTCTCGAAGAAACTGATGAGATAAAAAGGCACGTCAATCTAAGGATACCAAACATACAGCAAAATCACATTCGAAGAATCTGATGAGATAAAAAAGGCACGTCAATCTAAGGATACCAAACATAACAGCAAAATCACGTCTCGAAGAATCTGATGAGATAAAAAAGGCACGTCAATCTAAGGATACCAAACATACAGCAAATCACGTCTCGAAGAATCTGATGAGATAAAAAAGGCACGTCAATCTAAGGATACCAAACATACAGCAAAATCACGTCTCGAAAATCTGATGAGATAAAAAAGGCACGTCAATCTAAGGATACCAAACATACAGCAAAATCACGTCTCGAAGAATCTGATGAGATAAAAAAGGCACGTCAATCTAAGGATACCAAACATACAGCAAAATCACGTCTCGAAGAATCTGATGAGATAAAAAAGGCACGTCAATCTAAGGATACCAAACATACAGCAAAATCACTCTCGAAAATCTGATGAGATAAAAAAGGCACTCAATCTAAGGATACCAAACATACAGCAAAATCACGTCTCGAAGAATCTGATGAGATAAAAAAGGCACGTCAATCTAAGGATACCAAACATACAGCAAAATCACTCTCGAAGAATCTGATGAGATAAAAAAGGCACGTCATCTAAGGATACCAAACATACAGCAAAATCACGTCTCGAAGAATCTGATGAGATAAAAAAGGACGTCAATCTAAGGATACCAAACATACAGCAAAATCACGTCTCGAAGAATCTGATGAGATAAAAAAGGCACGTCATCTAAGGATACCAAACTATACAGCAAAATCACGTCCCAAGAATCTGATGAGATAAAAAGGCCGTCAATCTAAGGATACCAAACATACAGCAAAATCACGTCTTGATGAATCGAATGGGAAGAAGCAGTTCCGTACCATGGACAAGATGCGTAGCGCCAAGTCCCGAATAA
>JAXMNL010000119.1:52683-63737 GCA_035128595.1 Eptatretus atami | reverse complement strand
ACAATTCGCCACCAGAGGCGTGCTGCACGGCCCAGGCCACTCGGACCACGTGATGCAGGGACAAGCCAAGCACGTTAACAGCCTCAACCGCATCTCGCCGGAGATGCCCTGAATGGGCACGTGGGACCAACACGACCCTCGTCCAGTCATCAGAACACGGCGGGATGTGCGTCGAAGGATGGGGGTCGCGGGGATGGGCGGGAGTTCAGTGCAGGGCCTTGTTGCACCGGATGTGCGAGGAGACCGCTTCCAGCCTGAGGAGCCTCGCAGGGCGGGCTATGGCCACCGTGGCCAATAGGGAAGCGCGATCCGGGTCACGGCGTGTCGCTTCGGGTCGTTATCCCACCCTTCCCAGGGACTTATAAAAGGCGAATTGCAAAGCCGTCCACCCCTCTTTTCGCCCTGCCTCACCTTCGTCTTCGCCTATTTGCCTCGCCCCTCCTTTGTCTCACTGCTCCGCCCTCGCTTCACTGCTTCTCGTTGTCTGCCATTGCTGTATCTACTCAGGGGTGTGTGTGACAAAGGTTCTTCTGGGACAAGTGCAAGTGCACGCGTTTCCACAACCCTGGCAAAGTGAATAAGCAGGAGATAACGTGCCGACTCTTGAGGTGGGATCGCTCAAGCGGAGCGTCCCATGGAGGTACACGCTACACTCACAAGACCTATGCACGACTCGGCTAGGAATCCTTCACCTCACGCATCTTCATTCTCTCTCTCTCTCTCTCTCTCTCTCTCTCTCTCTCTCTCTCTCTCTCTCTCTCTCTCTCTTCTCTCTCTCTTCTTCTCTTCTCTCCCCTCTGGACCACAAAAAGAGCATCCATTACAGATTTGCATTCACAGTTTCCTCTGGCACGACACGCACCCCACAATTGCACCACACCACACCTCCCACTCCCACACCTTAGACACCAATATTTCTCCCTCCTACCTCCCCCAAAGCGTACTGTGTTGCGTTGGTCAGCCGACCGCGCCAGGTATTGCGAGGCCGTTAGTTCTCATCTGCTCTCTTTCTTCTGGCTATCTAATCTTCCTCGGGTTTGTGTGTGTATGTATGTGATGGCGCCTGTTGTCGCATAAGTTACGATTGTAGAAGTGATAATGGGATAAGTCTGCTGTGTCTGCTTTTGTAAATAGCTTGCCTTTTGTTGCACCCCACAAATTCCTTGCTATCCCTGCTACACATAATAATAAACCCATTCACTGTGCCACATACCTTTCCTCGCATAATTGTAAACTAGTATGTGCCCATACGTGCGTGGCCGTATGTGCGTGGCCGTACGTGCAAAAAAAAATCAAAAAAAATCACACAGACACAGAGTTAATTAAAATCCAGATTTAAATCAAGTTTACCTCCCTGTCTTTGCTCGCCATGACATTCGCTGCCATTGACCATTGCCACTCCTACGCCACGGTAACTCAGACGCCCTTTCCCCATCGGCCACGCCTACGCAGCAACATGTCCTGTCATTGGTTTGGTAAATAAATGGCCATAACTTGGGAAGCACATGTCGGATTAATATCAAACCTTGAAAAGGCACATTCTCAGGTCCCCAGCAATATAGCTGGCAAGTTTCAATTAGATCGGCCAGTGGTTGTCGAGAAACAGCGGTCACAGACACACAGACATACAGACACACACACGCACACACAAACACACACAACACACACACACACACACACACAACACACAAGATTGCTGGAATTATAGATCGATAAATGCTTTATAGAAATGTTCCCAGCTCGTTTTTGTATTTTCCTTCATTGGTTCAGCATGGTTAGTATCCTTGCTTAGTCAGGATGTTATCCCCAACGATTTGTTTTCTCGCCGGTACGTCCTTGGGCATTACGCTCAGCTGCATCTGATCTGGTAATTTGATCCGGTTTGAACAAGGCGTACCGAGGGCCTATCCCCTGGTAATTAGATCACGTAACCATTCGGTAACCGGTATCCATTAGACGGATGACCTAAGTCACATGGTCGAGTTATTGGCGTTGACAGTCGATTAGCGGCTTGCCGTGTCACGGAGTTATCTGTGTGCGATTGTTTGCGATTCCGGAGAGTCTGGTGGGAACCCAAGGTAGCTTCCCCCCTCTTGGTTTCTCGCCCAACCCCGGGTCTGCAACAATGATTAGGGTATCATTGGTCATATAAAATAAACCTACAAGACATGCATAATTAAATCAGTCTCAGAAGAAAGAACATTATCCAGTTGGTGGAAATAATGAGATACGTGGAAGCATCATAAGCAAACAACAAATGAAAATAATTAAATAAAGCTAAAATACAGCTTCACCATCGTGTATGTGATGAAAACACAAAGAATGGTTTCTACATCGTAAGTAAGAGAATACAAACCGATTTAACAACAGGACTATGGGAGGTATTACCTGTCATCATATCTCATATTTCTGAGACATAAATGACAGCAAAAAGCCTTCAAGAAAATCATCTTTACGGTGTTTAAGCACACCTCAAGAAAAGGGAATTTGGTGTTTTAATAAATACAAGTCTGGAGACGCGATGGTTGCCGAGCAATGTACACGGTAGTAGTGTCTACTGAAAACTCTGTATTCTTGAATCTGAGAACATAATGCATTATACCCTGCCGAACACATCAGAATTTCACCATGCAAGTTTGCATATTCATATCGTAGGTATAACCAACCAACCAAGGTTGGTTCGATTTTACCTATCATCATGTGTTGGCCTATTGGGTAAAATGAAAGAATATATTACTGAACTGCAATACTTTGCACATTAAAAACATATAATTTTAATTTTCAACTTTCAATCGGGAAGAATTGAACAACTTCAACAATAAAGATCATGTACATAAAAGTTTCATGAACAAGTGATGGGTAACTGATGTCACATCCCAAAATTCCTTCACTTATGTCTAGTGGACATGTCAAATATATTTCTCAAAAAAAATAATGCAGCAGGCTTTGGCGACACAGGCGTCGTTAATAAAGTAATGGGTGATTGTGACGCCATTTATGAGGACATATAATTCGGAAATATCGTTTGCACGAGAAAATGGAAAATATGACATGCAATCACAGATGGAGCTTATAATAAAATGTACCGAATTGTTGCACGCATCTAAACTGTTTTATGTCACAAGCTTAAGACTCCTTTTGGCACACATCGGACAGGGGTGGCGACTGTAAAATTACAGATGCGATGATACATGACGTGATCCACGTTGAGATCGTGTGCAAAGGGCATAAATTTTCCGCCGTTGCTATGACCACAAGGGCGGGGTTGGTCCGATGTGGCGGTGGAAATGGGTAGTTTTGGTATCGGAACATATCTATACCACTTATTAACTTAAAACACAACCGTTTTACTAGCGTTGACATCCACATCAAGAAGTCAAATTGCATTCGTCGAAAATCGTAGGCTGATCGCACAATGGTCAGAATACAAATTTTTATCCGCATCAGTGGTATACTGATGGGGAAAATGTTGTCGAATTAGAATATGGTCTGGGGCTGTCATATCGGGTGTAGGTATGTAACACAGACTTCACGTCAATGTCGTGACAGAATCGTTCAAGTTGACGGATACGCGGGGGGTTGATGAATCTATATTGAAGTCGCCCATCAGCCCATCAGACTTCTCGCGACATGCGATGGGTGAATGTAGACGAATGTTACTGGTATGTTTTCAATTTCACATCGAATCATCTGAGTCCTGTTTTTCCTATCAATGTAGGATTTCACATTGGCCATTTGCGGTTTCGTTCGTCGTTGGTGAATAGCATAATACCATACTATGTGTTTCGAAATCAAGGCGACTGATTGTTTCGAAACCATCAAGTATTACTGAATCTGGGTCAACACTGTCAGACAGTTTTGTTTCGGCGATACAAATCACATCAGCGGTCATCAAATTATTGTCACATTTCATATCAGCTATGTGTCAGCGTGAAGTAACCCATTGATATTTAAGTACACGATCTTAATGTCTTCACCTTCTTCGGAGTCATCATCATACACAAAAACTTGGTCGGGAAGAAATTTCTTCCATAATTTGTGCGTGTTGGTGGTTTTGATAAGCGGAGCAGCTCCCTCTCAACAGGTTTGGCAGAGTGATCAGGGATGTATCGAATGCTTTCAAATAAAGGTTAGTCTCGACGCACGTTACAGCGACATAGCAGCAACATGGTTGTACATTGCTAGGTTTACCCTTCGCATCGGTGAAATCAATGATCACTTCATTCTGGGTCATTCCTTGGCTTTTGTGACTAGTGATAGCGTATGCAAGTATTAGAGGAAACTGTCGACGCTCACATTCACGTTATTACTCTTATCGACCGTGAACGTAGCATTCCTTCTCACAATCGCACAGCACCTTTTACGCCTTTGTACCATATTTTTTACATCCCCGAGCTGCTACGTTAGCTCCGACATTGTCCGCAAACTTGACCCATATTATTTCTACCTTCTCCTGCTGAGGCGAATATATTGAACTATAGGAACCCCACTCGACTGCATATCCTCGTGCACCGTTGTGAGCCCATCTGGTTTATTCACATTCACAGTAAGCATTACAGGACAATCAAACTTTACTTCAGTTGATAGGGCAAATTGCCAGCTTCGTATAGTTACCGTGTAATTTCTTAGAAGGAATCTTACCGACATCTTTTTCAGGGTGTGTCGCAGTGAATACTTCAGATGGTCTTGGATCAATTTTAGTTTCTCATAATATATTTTTCACGTTTTTCATTGCTGTAAACTAGGGGTGGGGAACCTTTTTTCCTGTCAAGGGCCATTTCGATTTTTAGAACATCCTTCGAGGGCCATGCAAAATTATTGAACACATTTATCGGACTCACCTAATGCGATGGCTGGAACTATTTCCTTTGGCGAGGCGTTTGGTGTCAGGTGGTCGTGATGATGATGCTACTCCAGCTGGTTTTGCAGGTTTGGGTCAGTCAGTCTTGAGCGGAACCGAGTCTTTGCAAGAGTCAGTTTTGAAAAGAACTGCTCACAGCTGTAGGTGTCCCAAACATTGATGCAAACTTCAGTGCGTGTCTCCTCAGAATGGAAAATCCTCAGCACGTACATACAGTTTGTAGAACTTGAGCAAAGGGAGGTTGTTGTACCGAGCTTTGAGCTCGTCATTGCTTTGCAGCTCAATGATTTCGTGTTGTAGGTTGTCAGGCACATCAGCTGGTTCCACATTAAACGGCGTGGCAAATATGTTCAGTTCCCTTTGTTTACTTTTCATGTCCTGGAACCTCTCTCCAAATGCCTGGAGGAGTTTTGCACACTCAGCAGCATATTCAGATGTCACAGCAGGCTTTTGTTCTTGCAGAGTGGGAAAGTGGGCAGTGTTCCCCTTTCCAGTTGCACTTGACACAGCTTAGTTTAGCTTCAAATGATTTCACATTTGATTGCAGAGAGCTGAGAAGCTGGTTGGGACCTTGGAGCTTGACGTTCAGCTCTGACAGGTACTTGGTAATGTCCACCATGAAGCCCAAATCACACAGCCACTTGCTATCACTGAGTTCGATGACAGGTTCCCCTTCATCTCCATGAACTGTTTCACTTCTTCTCTCGGTGAGTAAAACCGTGTGAGCATATTTTCGCGACTCAGCCACCGCACCTCACAGTGGTAAACCAGATCTCCGTACTCTGACTCTAGTTCACTCAGTAGCTCCTTGAACTGGCAGCTGTTCAGCCCTCTGCTTTTGATGACGTTTATGGTGGAAACGACAGTTGTCATCACATTTCTGAGCTTCAGGGACTGTGCACACAGATTCTCTTGGTGTATGATACAGTGGCATACAACAAACTCACTTGGATCGAGACTGAGACGACTCATTTCTTTTTTGACCAATGCAGTCAATCCCTTTTGCACGCCAACCATGGCTGGGGCTCCATCCGTGGCCAGGCCACTTAACTTGTCACACTGCAGTTCGAATTTGTTCATAGCCAAAACAACTTGCTCAAACAAATCCTCACCTTTGGTGGTGCCATGAATGGCTTGCAAAGACAGCAACTCCTCGCTCGTATCAAACTCAGCTGTAATCCCCCGCACAAAAATGGCGAGTTGGGCGGTGTTTGTTATGTCCGTTGTCTCATCGCAGGCCAGAGAGAAAAACTGGAAATCTCTTGCGGTGTCCTTCAGTGTTTTCTCAGTATCTTGTGCCATTTCAGTAATCCGATCTGAACAGTTCTTCGAGACAAACTGACACCTTGGAACAATTTTACTTTGTCCGGTGCGAGCAGCTCCGCAGCGACAACAAGGCACTCCTTCACAAATTCTCCTTCTGAATGCGGCATCAGCTTCTCAGCGATTAGCTCACTCACCACAAAACTAGCATGTGTAGTGTTGTCTCAGTCAGATTGTGGTCTTATGAAGACTGCTTGTTGAGCACCAAAACTCCGTCGAAGAGCGTTAACTTTATCCAAGCGCATTTGTCCTTTCAAGTCGTCCAGTTTAGCATGTTTCGAGCTTTAATGACGCTCGAGGTTGGACTTTTTAATCACCGAGAGCGCTTCCTGACAAACCAGGCATACTGGCTTGCCTTTTACTTCCACAAAGAAATAATCGTTTGCCATTTCTCTTGGAAAGTGCGACATTCCGCATCTACCTTTCTTTTCTTGTTCGTCGCCATGTTTGCATATACTGAATGAAATGATGACATGAGATTACGCGATCACACATTACGTTACGCACGTGCTGCATTCACTGACCCTGAACGTGAAAGACAGATGACAGCTGTACGTTTTTAGCTGTCCGTTTAATTTATTTTTTTAAGAAAAAATAATCGTGTCTGGAGTTTTTTTGTGTTGTATTCCTGAGGTTGCTTTGTTTATTTTTATGAATTGCCTCGCGGGCCGGATCAAACGGTCTCGCGAGCCGTATACGGCCCGGAGGCCGGAGGTTCCCCACCCCTGCTATAAACAATTATTGCTAAATCGCCGGTTTTGTAGGCTCGTTGTTATATTCGTTTGGACATGGTATAAGCCGTTCTTTCAAATGGTCAATATCCAAGTGTGACATCGTATTTGTCCCAATTTTATCACACATAGTTGAGAAATCAGGATCTTCTAAAGAAAGCATCTTCTCTGTCAACTCGTACTGTTTGAAATATATCTTCCAATTGTGTGGGGTGGTGAAACTCGCCTTTCCCTTCTGGACATTATCTCTCATAGATGGCAGAATCTAGGACTGGAGGAAGTTGAAGAAAATCTCCACAACATATCACCGGTAAACCACCAAATGGTTTGTCCTTTTTGAATAGTCGTTGGCATTTTGTATGGATATTATGGAACTTCTTAGCACCGACCATCGATATTTCATCAATGAATAGACACTTTACTTGATCATATTTATACGACAATGTTGCTAACGAGGAATATTGTTGAATATTCTCAGTATTTTGGCCAGGCATTAATTCCAAACCGGCCTCTATAGTCTGACCATCAATGATATGAGCAGCAGTGGCCGTGGGAGCCAAGACGAGAACTGAAGGTTGGTCAAGATTATCACCAGATTTCATGAGAAGAAATTTCGCTCTTCGATCATGGTCTTCAATAGAAAGCTTTTTCCTGTACCAGCTCTCCCAGCTGTAAAGATGAAATTGTTCACCCGATGCGAGCGTTCGATTACATCGTCTGTAATACGTCTCTGATCTGGATTTAATTTACGAATCATGCACACACACAGTTGTCTCTCTGGGACATTTATTTCTTGTTGCCAGAGATTTTCTTTTTGGATAGTTGTAAGAAATGATGTGGATCATCTTTGACGTGTCTCATCTTTTGAAGATGGCAAATCTAAATCTGATTTGTCGTCATTTTCACATCGGAATTATCATCATTGTTTTCAAAATCATCCATAGTTTCTGATACGTTCAAGGACATCTCTATTTTTCTCGACTCGCTGCGAATATTGTCAATTGGACTTCTTTTCCTTGAAAAGTTCTTCATGGATTTGTTTGGGTGAGCGTGAATTTCCAGGGTCTCGTTGCGAAATGGGGTAAACAATAATAGTAAACCTCTCATCCTTTCGTCTCTGATACATGTCATCATACGATTGTATATCGCATCTACATGCTATGATCGTCATACTCAATCGATCATGTATCGAACGACACACTGCCTACTCTTTACGTATACGTCCTAGTTTTTTGTCCTTCAACCACATGTTGGGCGATATGACCGGATTGTCTGTCATCTGGTATAGTTTCCAATTCTTCGACACTTTATCTATTTTGATCCGTGGACGTGATCATAATCCCGAGCGAATTCTGCTATGTCAGTTTGTTAAACAGTCCGGACGTTTACATAGTAATCGTAAATACGATTGAAGAAGGGTTATCATCATCTTCCATGTCAGCAATGTTCGGTCTAGGAGACCATCGGTTTTTGTTCATTCACATTGATGAATTTGTTCTGCGTGTACTCAAACACATTGGAAGACCTAACATTCTATATAAACCTTCTGGTCTCGAGAATTCTCACCGTTGTCTGAGCTCTTCCTTGTCTTCAATTTTTATCAGGGGCCATGCATATTTTTCGCCTCTTCGTCAATTTGTTTCAAGAGTCTGCTGAGACCACTTTCACCCTTTGTAAGATAGCCAAGTATATAAGCCACACATGCATACTCATCGAGGATAAAAGACATGTCATGTTGAGCGCGATGGATACCAAGAATGCGTGAGTTAATATTGTTGGTAAATATATCTTTACACTCTCGTTTGAGAATATCTTCAGATCCACGCCTTTAGTCCCAACATCGTACTAATAGCACGGTAATAGTCTTCTTCACTGAGACCTACTGCTTCCAGGAATTGGTCAAATGTAAGTTCGAACAAAGCGTTTCGTTCAGCGGTTTCTTGACCTCGCTTTTCAACGTGGCATTGTCGTATTAGATATTTTTTTATTTCTGACAATCGGATTTCATTTGTTCAACTGATTTCCACTTGCTTCTGGGTTCGCACAATCATAGTTTTCCTCATGGGGAATTTGGGAAATTTGAATCGACAAGCTTCGACAACTAGTTTAGGACCAGATCGTTCATGTCATATTTACCATGTCCTTCGTTGGGCTTTATAAAATGGATGTTTTCTTCTTGCCTTTTGCATGTGAATGTATGGTCATGTGTCTGATAGAATTCTTCTTTTCGTGGAGAGTTTCGGATGAATCTGGTAATTGACCGCATAAGCACATCAATGAATTCACAACATTTTTTATTTGACTCCTCAGAACCATCGAATCGTGGAGCTTTGTTACCGTTTTCATCTTCCAACCACAACAACGAATGAACGTGAAGTGCTCCTCTTTGTTGAAATTCAATTCGGTAGAAGTAACCACCAACTTGTATTTACCAAAGAAACCGGGGTTTTGCATGGCGCCATAAATCCCCTAACACGATTACTGAAATGCGTCACAGTGTCAACCATGTTTCGTGAAATTAACTTCCTTATCTCCGATTTGTTAATTTCTTTGTTTTCGTCGTCGGTACCTCACGACGTAGCTCTTTTCTCATAGCATTTTGATTAGTTCTGGCCAATGCATCTCAGCAGCGCTCAATGTGAGAATATGTTGGGTGCTTCAAGTTGTTTTATCATTGCCATAACTTTGTTTTTTGCCTGTTGGAAGTAAGGACTTGTTCCACGTATAGCTTTAAAAGCTCTATACCCACATTTTGTCGTTCAATTTCATACTTACAGCATGTTTCAGAAACTTCACGTCATATTTTTTACGGTCACCTTAGACTTCCAAAAAGAACGTCGTCATTGACCGCTTATTTGAGGGTTTCCTTTACGACACAGAGGAAAAATACATTGTTGTATTTTCGCGGAATCGTGGATCGACACCTTCAATCCGTTGCTTGATTAATTCGCAAAACTTACACTTCGTGGTTGATATGTGGACAAATAACCACAGAGCCAGATGGGAAGAGATGAGGGAAAGTTTTTCCTCAGGTACTGTGCGGTTTCCCAATATACGAATTTGCCATCAGCTCCGGGTCTATTATACTTTTTTCTGTCGACCAGTTTTTTATTTTTTAGTTACTGTATGCTGTCCTGTTCTATAATTCCATAGCGATAACTTCACTGATCACATTTGGAGTATTAGCAAGTGTCAATGGGTCTATTGCAGTATCATCGGAAATTTCGTTGATAATGCGGAAGGCATAATCATCCTCAGCCACGTTGTCTTGGGTTTTCGTTGTCTTTCTCTTGATTTAATCGGGCAATTCAACATTGTCATCATCAGTGTCATCTTCGGATTCAGCATGTTCTTGTTGTTGGTCATTTTTATCGTCCGCCATATTGTGTTTGGCATGTTTTTGTTGATTTAAATCTTGCAGTTGAAATTCAACATGAGAAACACCAGACAATTGTCCGGGCATTGGTGTCATCGTGATCTTTTCATTCAGGACAATATTCGTCTACAATCTCAATTCCACATGTCCTTATAGCGTCTTGTAGTCATTGAACAATCCTGATTATTTTGTGATTCGTTAGGTTCTCCATCACATTCACTGTCATCTTCAGATTCGTGAGTTCGGGTTGTTTCTCTTTCCAGTCAGCCTGTTGTTCCACGCGTTTTAGCGATTCCGATACAAATTGTTCAAAAGTCTCGTGGTTAAAGTCTATGTCGCTGTACAGATGGTTATTTCCTTGAAATACTGGAAATATGCAAGAACTTTCTCTTTATCTATAACTTCTTCAATATAGGTCCTGGGTACTTGGTTTACGTTTCAATGCACATGGAAGAAATTTTTGATCGATGGTACGAAATTTTGCATAGTTTCTCTATCTCTGCTTCCACATTGATTATGGGTCCCATAACTTTCAGTTCTTTAGAACGTGGGAGTGTGCAGTTCGCATAAACGGTATAACACGCTTGAGAGTATGAGCTTCCAATCTATATGATGTCCGTGTTTCGCGATAAGGTCAGCAGGTAATTTTGGGACCAGAAATTTGAACTCCTTTTCATAGCAACTTGGCGTTTTACCAATTTTTATTATCTGCTTACACGTTTTACATACGTAATAATGGCCTTCAAATGACTGTTACTGGGCC
>JAXMNL010000119.1:0-12681 GCA_035128595.1 Eptatretus atami | reverse complement strand
TGTTCGCCTTCAGTGGTATATTTCGGAAAAGTAGAAGAAAACCAAAGAAGTTACGGACTGATGAGCGAAAACAGTGACACAACAAAACATTGCTGAATTTTCTTTAAGATGACGGCATTACATTATACAGAACCTTTAATGAAGGAAAGGCAGTTTTTAATGAGCATTTTAATCACACTTTGAAAGAGAGACCAGAGAAAAAAATTCACTCAACTCAGTCAATCTCAATTGGAATCTTTAATTCAGGATATTGGAGATAATTGCAAGAATGAAGTTCATTCTTCCACAAAAGAAAAACCAGGAGAAACATTAAAATGATTGGAAAAGAACTTGAAAATTGTTGATGTTTTGGACACAGTTCCTTGGATGGGTTGAACTCTTGGATGAGTTGAAGCAGCATGTGGCAAGGTAGATTGACCTGGTCTGACTTCAAATTGATGATCTGAGATGAGGCTGTTGGAGAAAACGAATGATTTTATGTCAACTGCGATGTGATTGATTCCATGACCTTGCTGATGACTGGAAGCAAGCTAATTGGTCTACAGTCAAGGGGATCCTTTTTTATGCAATGATATGATGTGGCTGATTTGCAAGGAGAAAGAAGATGACCAGGGTAAGTGACAGGGTGAAAAGGGCTGAGAAAGGCAGTGCAAGAGCAGCAGAGGAGGTTTTTAGGAAACGTGAGCTGATGCGTCAGGTCCGTCAGGTGGGAGGAGGAAGCTGGAGCAAGAGGTTTGCCGAGGTGTGGGGGAGTTAGGCAGTGAGGAATAGAGTCAAACTTCCGAGGAAAACGAAAGAACACGAAAGCACTCTGATGTCACGACGTCGACAGATATGCCTCAGACCACATCATTACATTATTAAATATGCTTGTACAACGTTTGATTTTGAATCCTTCAGATGTCTTCACTATCACATTTTTACCTGACATGGACTTTGACCTCTTGACGCAACAATCAATCAGTTTATGTATCCATCATCATACATACTTGGAGCAAGTTTGACTTGTATCCCATCAGCTGTTCTAAAATTATCACAGTAATGAAAACCTATCACCTTTTGACCTTTGACCTATTTGATGTCCCATCTATCAGTTCAACTTTGCATCATACTGTATACTTACAACAAGTTTGTCAAATCCAATCAATGGTTCACAAATTAGCATGAGCATAATTTTTTACTTTCACATGACCTCTGACTTTGACCTTTTGACCAACAGATGGATGGAAGGACGGACAGACAGCCAGATGAACAACTGAAAACATAATGCTCCGGCTGCTGCGTCAGTGGAGGCATGAAATTCTGGTCCTGAACCACTTACATGTCATAATGGCATTAAATACATGCTATTTGATGTCCAGTGGAGCCTTCCGTTTTCGAGCCGACGTTCCCCCTGTGCATTGCATAGGAGGTGTCACCATACATCAAGAGAAAGAGGAGCCACACTCATCTGATGAGCTCAAGTCAATTGGATTCCGTTTCTGAACTCGATTGAATTTGACCAATTTTCAAATTGTCATTTACAGTGCGACAGAATGTATTACATGCAAAAACCCCTTGACTTTTGTTACATTTCGTTGTGTTACAGTGAAGTTAAAATGGATAAAATAATTTTTTGTCCAATCTACACAAAAATATCACATCATGACAAAGTGAATACATGTTTAAGATTTTTTCGAAATTAATGAAAAATGAAAATCTGAAATGTCTTGCGTCAATAAGTATTCAACACCTGAGTCAATACTTTGTCGAAGCACTTTGGCAGTGAATACAGCTTCAAGTCTTCTTGGGTTGTCTGTATCAGCTTTGCCCATCTGGATTTGGATTTTCTCCCATTGTCTTCTTGCGGCGGATTCCAGCGGAAAGTGGACGCGAGCGACGCGCTGGTCCGCGCATGCTACCATACCTGACTTGACCTGACCTGACATCCTATGAACAGTGCCACATGAAAGCCACTGAAGCTCTTCAGTCCGGCCATTCTTCTGCGAATGTTTGTCTATGGAGGATTGCATGCTGTGCTGCTTAGATTTTATTACACCTGCCACAATGGGTGTGCGCTAAAATAGCCGATCCACTCATTAGAAGGGTGTCCGCACAATTTAGCCATGTCGTTATCTACTGTATTTGCATCTGAGCCCCTTATCAGTTAAGCTTTCACTTTTGGAGAGAAGATATGTTTAATTACAAGCATTCTTTCTGCATTTTGTGGCGCTTTTAGAACAACTTGGAGTTTTAATTTGTTCGTTGATATCTTTGTTATTAATTTTTTGTGCAGTTACTATTCCATCTATAAGCAGAAGATGATTCAGAATAAACGAATTGTTTGATATTTTTGGCTGGCATAGAACCTCAATTCCACACATTAACGCGGCAAATCAAGGTGTGTTTTGGATGATATGGAACATTTGATAAACCTCCAGAAAATGCAAAACCAAGGTCCTTGTCACCACTCCCCTCCTTATTCAATCATCCTACCTTGATGTCTAAACATCGAGACTGAGCTTCTTCAATAACTTGCGAAGCTCTCAGAAAGTCCTTTGCCACTTCACGGAATCTTCTACTGGAATTGCAGTGCCGGGCTGGGGTGAGAAAAATTCACACATATTGTCTCACATCAACTATGCCTGTTCTATCAGAAAACAATGCACTCAAAACACACCTGCACAGTGTAATCTATTACGGAATGCAAAATTAAAAATTACCCCCGTGTGGAGGTGACGGTCATCTCTATAATACCACAAAGTTCTCAAGTTCAGTGCAGTAACCGCGAAACAGCAAACTAACGTTTAGATTGTAATAGTTCACAGAGATTTACACTTAGAGATAATACGACAATGACATAATTAATAAATAATGTATTGTTCATTTAGTTCCCGATTAACACATCAGAATCACCAGTAAGTGCAATACGTGCGTTTTCTGGTCCGTCCACTCTCTGGGCGACAATTTTCACTCGGTTGTAGAAAAAAATCGAAAAAAATAGCTTTAGCTTCTCGGAGCATTTATATAATCCTGCCCAGATTATTTCTTCACTGATTATAATGCAACTTTCAGAATTGCAAAATTGGTCAAGTATTTAAAGAGATATGAGGTTTGAAAAATCGTTAGAGCTACGCTATAACAATTTTCTCAAATAAAATTCCAAATTTGAAAACTTCAATATCTCACGTAATACTTGGACCAATTTCGATTCTGAAAAGTTGCATTACGAATCATGGAAGAATAATCTACAGGATATATCATTAATCTCCGAGAAGCTAAGCCTATTTTTTACGTTTTTTTTCTGACAACCGAAGTGAAATTATTCATTTCTCCTTCCTTCCTTCTTTGCGAATCGCATCGGTGTGTTTTGCCATGATCTTCCAGATCACTTTACGATCAAACGACGAAGAAAATTCAAAAAATCTGTCCGTTAAGATACAAATAAATATTGTTACTATCATAATCAATAAAATTGCCGAATGATCTTGGTAGAATGACAGGAACTAGATAGGTTTGAAAATGGCGATTTTTATAACTTACGTGACCTCGTAGCCTCGTCCCTGACCTTGAAACCCGGACCCAAAAAGTTATATCGTGTGCCAACACTCATCGACCTCTACCACATACTAAGTTTCATCAAGATCGGAAAGAAAAATTGTTGACGGACGTACGTACGACGTACGGACGGAATGTACGGAACGGACGGACACCGTGCGTCCAGCTTTATTAGGTCATTCTGGTAGAGATGAACCTAAAAACCTTGAAACAAGCCGACTGTCAACAAAAAGAGAAGCAAATGTTGCGGCTCGTGACTGAATAAAAATCATTTTTAAAAACAGAGAACTTCAAGAAAGGAATAATTTGAAACTCGCCGTCCCTGTCTACCAGTTGGTGCTTGGGGAAAAAAAGAAAAAAAAAGGTTTAACATTTCCACAGAAAAAACAACAATTTTCTTTTAGGCCATAGAAAATCCATTTCATTCGTGAAGGAAGGATTGAGGGGGAGAGGAGGGGGCGAGGAAGGGGGAAAGAGGGGAGTGGGAGGGGAGAGGGAGGGGAAGAGAGGAAAGTAAGGGGGAGGGAAGTGGAGGGAAGTAAGGGGAGGGAAGAGGAAGGGAAGTGAGGAGGGGGAGAGGAAGGGAAGGGAGGGAGAGGCGGCAGGGAGAGAAATAGGGAGAGAGAGTGGGGAAGAGCGGAAGGGGAGGGGAGACGAGGGGAATAAGGGGGAGGGGAAGAGGGAAGCGGAATGAGGCGCGTGGAGAGGAAGGCGAGAGGGGCAGGGGAAAGGGAGCAGGAGGCGAGAGGAAAGGGGAGAGCAGGAGAGAAATGGGGAGGAGAAGGAGGAAAGGAGGTGCTAGGGAGAAGGGGGGGGGGAGTGTAGGCGGCAGAGGAGGAGGAGGAGGAGCGTACAATAAAGTAAGACTGCTTCTAGAAGGGTTTTAATATTTAATAAAATAGTTGTCGGCTAAATTGTTTCTATTTTTATATGTAAACGTTATGGAGTAGTTGCATCAACTCATTAACAAAACAAAAGGCAAATATCATCGGTGGAAGGCAAAATACAACATTTGAAGGTTTACCAGAGCACCGACGTAGGTGGCGGTGGATGATTTCCAAATTACAATTGAGGTGGAGTCAGGCCAACTGTCGACCAATGGGGTGTTCACAGGAACGCTTCAGGACCATGCACGCAGACAGCTTCCTCAACATTGTAATGTATGCGGAGTTCTTGTTGCAAGCTTTCTCGCCCAACACAACAGAAGGTTTGAAGCCTGATTTTCACCATGTAAAGAAGAAAGAAAACGCGAGGAGAGTCTCACAGCTGGTCTTATGTCAAACATTCTTCGAAATCTGCTATTAAGAGAAACTCGACTGCGGTTTTGAATTCAGGAAAGGAAACTTGTCAACACAAATTAAATATTAAAAAACACTGAACGAACCATTTCGATGTCAATGTTAAAGTGTCGGAAGGAGTCTAGGCTGCTATTCATCTGGCTCGCCTGTGTGGAGAGCATAGTGAATAAGTGATGATGACATATTGTGGAAAAGTCATCGGTTTTATTTTGTGCATGAAGAAGAACCTTTCGATACTCTCCAGAGAAACTCGAAGTGCAAATAAGAGTACTCTTTCAAATTCCCACTGATTATTCAATCCTCCCACCTTGGACGTCTATAAACTCGACGGCTTGAGTCTCTTAAAAACATCGCGAGGCGTTGCCAAGTTCCTCTGCGCGTCAGCCTGAATCTCTGTGAGGGGTTTGGGTGTCTCCTGTAGTGGAAACAAAAATCACGATGAAATTATCTTGAAAAAACGAACACTACCTCAGCAAGGAACGATACAACCCACAGCTCCGGCATTCACAATATTACCCCAACAGAGGGTATTTGTATTGGGTCCATTTTTTGACTTTGTCTGTCTGTCCCTCACAAAATTGCTCTTGAGGCACAAACACAACCTGGTGATCGCCATTGTTACATACAGTCATCTTTTTTCTCTATAAGTTATACAATACAATGTGAGACATCGTTGAAGTACGTACATGAATGACAGTCTGCTTTAAAGGATGTCCCTATTAACATTGTTGTGTACGCTCTCCAAAACGTATCGAACGTGAATCCACACAATGAACAGAAAGGTCTGTTTTGGCCGCTCTGTAATTAACATAATCATACGTCCGGTACCGTGAATACACCATCTATAAACACACACAAACATACACAAACACACCAACACACAAACACCACACAAACAAGTCTTGGTGAGAAGCCTGCAATCTTGATTGCTCTTTCACGTTCCATTGTAGAAATGCCAACAACAAAAAAACGTCAAAAGACGAGTCACGAAGAGAAATGAAAATGTTCTGTTTTTTTGAGTTTCAACTTCACTTTTGAAACTTCAGCAGAAAAAGACGAAAATGCTTCACAAACTTCACATCACAAACGCAACAAACATTTAATTATCACATCATAGAGTACAGGGTATTTACCTCTTCCTGGATCAGGTAGATGACGATCTGATTCTGAGTTGCCATGACACAATGACTCCTGAAAATATGCTTTGATCAATGTCCTCATAATTCATTCCATTCCAGCAACTCCTTCCATGGACTCTTTTGTCTTCCCAACAAACAACCTTGGAGGGAAGGATTCTGAGAGGAGTCCGAATGAGAACAAAACAAAATTACAGGAGTGAGAATTCCTTCAAACAGGTGATATTGTCTAAATCTAAAATGGGCCTAAAACTCTGTCAAAAAAAAATTGAACGGTGAAACGCGTGAAACTCGAACGTTGTTCTGCAACTTATCATTATAGAAGCCGTGCACAAAGTTTCAGGTCAGATATTAGTAAAGGGATGAGGAGAATAAGCCGTGAAAAACCACAGGTGGGTATGGGACAGGACAGGAGCCAAACGTTCGTCCCCTCGCCGGTGAACGAGCATGGGTTTTTTATTATTGTCATAAATTCTCATCGTGATGATTGACACACACTCAGGTTGATGATCACATCATGATTCATGCTGAATTTCTGAAATAATTTCACTTCAAAAACACTCCGATGTTCTCCATAAGTGACATTTTACAGCGAACACCTCCATGACCAGATGAAGAAATAGCATGCATGACAATAGTCGTCTGATTTGGAGGACAAGTGTTCAACCAAAGAACTTGTTCCTCATGAATCTGATCAACCGAGCCGACCGGTGATCATCAACTCCAAACGATCTTAATGACCTGGATAGATGATTAAAGATATCGATACCAATCCCCGGCTTTAACACGATATTTCTACAAGTTGATCAATTCTTATATTGAGAGCCATGTTAAGTGTAACCGTTTGTCGGTACATTCAACACAAATGCAAGTACGTAGTTCAAGTCCTTCAAGAAAAAAAAAGATTTTCCTTAATTCTTTGCTGAATACGTGAATGGAGGCAAGAAAAAAAATTAAATCAGGCGGAAAATTGGGATCCTCAATGGCAAATTAAACAAATGATGAGTGATGATGTTCAATCCTTCATGAAGAGAAGGCAACTATCGCCAGGCACCATGCGCAAGTTTGCCCAAATTCCGACCAAAACTACTGCTCAGAAGGTGAGGAAAGAACCACCAAAGTATAACCCTTGCTCGAAGAAGCTGCTTCGATGACAACCGACCGCTCTGTGATGAGTGTGGACCATCAGTGAAAGGGGAGATGAGAGGACAGCAAGATCAGGACAATGAAGTTCACAATTGGCACCCATACATTCAAGGGCAACAGAGGGTGTGTAGTGAGGGAAAATAAATCAGGATTGCTGACAGGAAAACAAAAATCAGCACGGAAGTGGGAAGAGGAAGCATTGAAGATGTCATAATGTCAACAATGTGTAGTGATGGTGTGGAGGCAGTAAAGTAGAGATATACGAAGTCATTGAGAGAACAGTTGAAAAAATTAGGGGTCTGTGTATTCTAGATCATGACCTCTCCTCCACCCCTGGCGTGTCATTGGCTGATGCTCATTACAAACAGGTGCGGGGAATGCGCTCTTTCCTTGGTCTTTTCCTGTGTTGGCCTGTACACCTGCAAGCTTTCATACGACTTTCTCATCTCCGAGACCACACTTTATCCTGTTGTGGTTATCGCGTCGCTGGAGCATCTTGACTGGTGTGGCAATTATGAAAGTTCTGTGACGGTCAGACCAATGAAAGAGTCTGGTGGTCAGAATCCCAGCCGTGCCTTTAAGTCTTGCGATGACTCGGGACATGTCGTCCATATTGTTTATAACACCTTTGAGGATTACCAAAATTGAGAAACTGATGATAGGTTGGCTGTCACAGACTGAGAGATAACTGACAGCCTCTGACTATTTACAAAGACACACCATCGAATCAGAGAGCGAAGCGAGAGCGCTGTCAATTAACTCCAAAAAGATGTTGGAATGGAATTAGGATTCAGATGGCAAACATTTTGGTAAATTTCCAAGCGATAGCATGCCACTCATTCATCTTGCGATTAAAGGAAGTCATGTTAATTTTATTATTCGGTTCCATAAGCAGTTTACTGATTTGGAAAAGAGGAATGGATGTGGGTTATATCGTCATTTTCAGAGATGGTACGGTGATTAAGGGGGCAGCCATCAAAGAAAGTGTGTGCAGAGCATGATTGAAGTGAGCGTGCGAGGGTCGTCAAGGGTGTGACTGACTGATGAAAGCCGGCCATGTATCTGGAACCGTAGGTCAAATGAGTGTTATGACTGACAGGATGTAAGGTCTGGTGTATCCCGAGGATCGGTATTTTGGACCATTATTTATTCAACATTTACATCGATTATTTTTCCATGGTGCTTAAGGTTGGATGATTATTTGCAGATGACATCTAAGCTTGATGTCAGGTGAGGAAGAGAGGGAGGTGATGAGATTTTAAAAAGTCAAATTGTTTTTCACACATTGGCAGAAGATTGGCAGATCAGTTTCACCCCTTGAAGCCTGAGCTCCTTGGATTTTTGGCTTCCCCACCCTGGCTCCCTGGAGAAAAATCTGCTGTTCAGGTATTGGAGGTTTAATAGGCAAGCTGCGTAAAAATGGCCGCTGGGATTGGGTAAGAATCATAAAAAGGTGGATACAATGCGATAAGGGCAATCTTGGAAGTGTCGTAAGAGGAGAGGGATCTGGGGTGGTAATAGATATGGGGGGGGTAAGCAGACTGACGTAGTGCCAAGTGGTGGAGAAAATAGGTTCTTGTTTGTATTTACAGGGGGTTAAATTATAATCAAAAGAGGTGCGTTTGAACATTCTATCGGAGTTTAGTGAGCGTTCATCACAATATTATGTGCACTTTTGGTCACCACATCTGAAGAGAGACTTGACTGCCTCAGAGAGGGGTCAGTGTACAATGACAATATTGATTCTGTGACTCGAAGACGAAGCTATGCAAAGTGAATGAAGGAGACAGACTTGACACATTATAAAGGAGATTACAAAGGACTCATGGATATTTTACTTTTTTTCTGCACAGGAGTGGGCTCAGACAAGAGCAAGGTCGTTGAAAGTGGGACAAAATCAAGGAGAAAATAAATAGAACAAGAGAAGGGAGGATGGGAGGACACACTGAAAGAGCAAGAAAAGATGGTGGGGATTCAGATAGGTCATTTATGCAGGAACAAAACTGGCCCAAAACACTGCCTTGGGAACTCCAGCCTCCATTGGAAGAAGTAGGAGAGGGTTCCATTGATTTCAAACCCACTGACTACATGAAAGTCAAGAGTCAGGAAGGAAGGCGGCCTCCAATACCAAAGCCAGAGAGCTGTGCAAACAATGCAGAATGACAGACTGTATCAAATTCCGAGAAATGTCCAGAAAAACGGTCCGAAATTAAGATTTGGCACCTCAAGTACTGCTCAGATGGAGAGAAAGAAGCATATCCCGAGTTGAGGGACCAGGACGGAATCCAAACTGAGGGTGTAGATCAAGTTGTTTGAAAGCAGGATGGACTGGACCAAGCAAAATGATGGATTCCATGACTTTGCTTGCAATTGTAAACAAGCTCACTGGGCCTATCGTTGGTCGGTCTGTTTTACCTTTTCTGTGGATGGGAATGATATTTGCTGACCTTGAAGCAGAGGGGAGGTGGCCAAAGGAGAAGGACAGACTGAACAGTGCAGATAGAAAGGAAGCAACACCAGATTTGTTAGGATTGAGAACATGCGCACCGATGCGATCTGGACCTGAAGCCGAAGCAGGTCAAGGCCAGGAGAGCACTTTCTCTGCCTTCTCAGGTGGGAGCGTACAAAGCAAAGTGAGGTTGGTATGCGGTGTCCACAGGGACAAACAGGATGGGTTTGGGACCCAAGATTTGGAGGCAAAGACAGAGTTTGGACATTTGCCCTTGCTTCTGCAGTTACCAGTTGAGGTGATTGGGGGGAGTGGAGGGGGGTGATGAAAGGGAGGCAAACAACCAGAGAAGACTTGACAAAGCACCACCATGACTTTGAGGAAGGAGATGAGCATGAGAAGTTCATTTGTAACTTGTCATGATTTCAGCTTTGGCCCAGGATGCGATACATATTTTGTGCAATCTCTCGAATAAATGAAGTTACCCTTCATCAGATGAACTTTCCAAACTGGAAAGCAACTGTGAAGAGAGGGCAGATTGAAGTCCCATCGTTTGGCCGTGAACAACCATATCCTGCATTGTGAGGTTGATCTCCCTTATAATAGCCAGAAATTATGAGCCTTGAAAGAAAGTGAAGTTAAGTTGAAAACTGTTTGAATGTATAATTGATGTGGTCAGATGTTGTGCAGGCTTAATGGACTGAATTTCCTCCTTCTGCATCAAAAGTTCCTGTGTGTTTCTTTGTTGTGGTATCCCAGTGAACAAGATTCATGCAAAGATATTCTCTTCCAACAAGTCAATTCTCCCAAATATTTAGAAAAATGTGATAAAACGATATCTTTATGACAATTGAATGGAAAAGAAAATCCACCTTTGAAAGTACATGCTTTAAGAGAGTCACAGAAAGGATCAAATGATGATCAAATCATGCGTGCACCAACTTCTGAAAATTACTCTCGATTGTGACTGAGTTTCCCTTTCCTGCTTTCGTGGAAAAACACGGCTGTCACCGAAAATTAACTCCAAAATGGATAGTGGGGGAATAGCGCCACCTCTGGTGGAAAGCGCGTGTTACACATATCCTGTTCATTTTCTTATGATTTGTTGTGCTCAATAAAAATTTCTTACAAGAATGACAAAGTGCTTTTCTCAAGACTGACGCAGTACATACCACCCAAGTGGCTGAGAAAGGGTACTCTGGCTCAGAGGCAGAGTGCCCCACCAGTATTTCCAATTTGATCCATCGAAAAACCAAATGAGAGCACGACTTACCATTGACGCCGTTACATTGACCTTGTTTCTCCAAGGTGTTCTGAAAATTCTCAAACCATGGGTGGTCCATTATTTCCTGAAGACAAAACTGTTGCAATAAAGTTTTTAGATCACAGAAATACACCGCATAACACGGCATTAAACTCAACCCCCCAAAAATACCACAGCCAATAACACAACACAAGATCGCGGAGCCCAGACTGTACTGCTGACATCGGTCTGCTGGATTTCAAAATAAAATCTCCAAAACTGCCGTCTCATTGTGGTCCACCGACCTGCAGGAGATCCCATTGTTGCATTCTCACAAATCAATGGACGATAAGAGGGAAACACATGATTTGTCAGCATGCTGGAGATGTTATGGCGTTAACTGCTTCGAAGGGTGACTCGATTTTCTGTAATGATGGTACAGTACCAAATTAATGATCGACATCCTAATAGGACATGGTCACCACTCACCTGAGCACAAAAAAAAACCACGACACAAGAAGCCACATTCCAATTATATCACAAATTATTTCAAAGAAAAATTAATAATGTTCTCTTTTCTGTAAAAATCTTGGCCTCTAAAAAAACTTCACTCCAGATTGGGAACAATGGGGAAATTTAAAAAAAAGTAATTGAGGAAATTAATCAAGGAAGTGGAAAGGTAAGGTGTCATCCCACAGATCTAGGCAAGCAGCATGTACTCTTCACCCTCTGCAGATGTGGATAAAATCAAAGGTGGTCTAACAGTGGAACATGTCTTCAGCCTGAAAAATCCACTACTCTCACAATGTTCTCTCAGGAAGCGACCATCTGGAAGACCCCCCACCCCCCCCCCATCCACTTTCTAACAATTCTCCTTGAATCCTTTCATTCAAAGCGTTCTGGGTCTCACGAATCTGCCATGACCTTTCGGCAAAGCCACATTTCCAAACCTGGCCTTCAAAGCACAGTCGCCGAATGGGCATCCTCCATCGTGCAAGGTCCTTCCTTGATACCTGAGCTCTTGACTCCAAACAAACCATTTTGTCTGAACCTGAGAGAGGGACGCTCTCCTCTCTAGGCTGAGTGCTCCTGCTTCTCACTTTTCGTCGGCGACTTCACGCGTGGAAACCTAACGTTTCAGGATCATGGATTCCCTTAGATGAGCAGTCATTGGTCTCTCACTCTCTCACCACAGGCAGAGTCCTGGATCTTTCTATCTTTCTACCGTCTTCTCTCCAACCTCGCCCCCGCCCCTGCTCTGTCAGAGAATATGCCTCCCCCCCACCAACCCTCATTTCTGCAGGGTGGCTCAACGGTCCTGCCAGCAACGCACTTCTGGTAAGATACCAAAGATCAAGAAACACTGCTCATATTCCCTCTTTCATTCCCTTTTTTTTTCCTTGCCTTTGAACAAACTCCCACACTCTCTTTCTACCACATTCCCTCCAGGTTATAAAAATAGCTGTCACCACACTCATATCTTCTCCCATCCAAAACCATGATTATTTTCTTCCTCCCCCCCCCCCACTCATCATCCAAACCTACCTCTTCCAAATTCCCTGCCATTTTTCCGAATTCCTGTTCATGTAGGGACCTGAAGTCTCCTGTTGTGTCCATCTGTTTGCCATGTGTCCCTGCCCCCTCCCTCTCCCTTCCACAGATTCTCCTCTACATCTGTTCCCCACTGTTTTTTCCTTCCCTCACCTGCCCCTCTTGTCTCCTGCTCCCCTTGTTGTATGGTCGGAAGCAGTTAGGGAGCGAAAGGAATGCGGGTGAAAATTTTGCCTCATTTTTGAAAAAATTAATACATATGCGCACAAGGATGTCTTGCAAACATAAATTTAATTCAGAAACATTTAAAAATCTCTCTCA
>JAXMNL010000118.1:119668-132410 GCA_035128595.1 Eptatretus atami | reverse complement strand
TATGTATGTATGTATGTGTGTGTATGTATGTGTGTATGTGAGCATGTGTGTATGTATGTGTGTATGTGTGTGTATGTGTGTGTATGTGTGTATGTATGTATGTGTGTGTGTATGTATGTGTGTATGTGTGTATGTATATATGTATGTATGTGTGTGTATGTATGTGTGTATGTGTATGTATGTGTGTATGTGTGTGTATGTGTGTGTGTGTATGTGTGTGTGAGTGATATGCTGTATGGGTGTAGTGCAAATAAGATGCTCCCGTGTCCTCCGCAAGAGGTAGCCAATCTGGTGCTGCATTTCAAAATTACCATCCATAGTGCAGAGCCACACATCAGCAGCACAGCCGGGCTCGTATTGAGTATGACTTACCGACTGCCAAATAGTCATTCGAAATCCCATACAGGAGCATCGTCACAGATGGTAGACGTCAGCATTTTCATTTAGGCATGACTGTTAAAATGATTAATGAATTAGTTTGATTTTTGTTTGATGAAATGATAAACACCATCGGTGACTAATGAGGTTATTATAAACCATTCGCAGAGCTTTCCAGACCAGTCAAGCAGCCACTCGATGCCATGAACTCAGAACACAGGTCAAAACGCAACGGTCTGCAAATCTGTCACTGTTCCACAAACTTTTTACGTTATACCTTTTCATCCGAGGTTCCACTTTGTAAACTGTCTGCTGCAGAGAAGAGAGACGAGAGTGCAAAAAATGATCAAATATGTGTACCGTAATATGGTTGAACACTTCCGATGTTGAAAGCAAAGATAATGTGACAGTAATATGTTCAAACCGATCCAAACATGATTATACGTAATTAGTTATGCCGAAAAAAGCCTTAAACATCCCTTCACAGTGTTGACTCATTAACCAACACATCTTTGATTTGCTATCCATGAATCTCGACACACTGTTATAAAGTCAAGGAGCCGTCCCATTATCTGATGCAAAGGCACCATGCTCTTCCAAAAGTGGATAAGTGTATCATTAGCGGAAGTTTCAATGTTGAAATTGACAATCACTTTCAGGAGAGAATCAAGTCATTTTAACCATGACTTGTACTCATCGATCATGTGATTTTACCATTGACTTCGACACATCACATGTGGATTTTAAACCATGCTTACTTTACTCATCATCTGCTGATTTAAAACCATTGTTACTGACCACCATCATGTGCATTTTTAAACCATTGTACTTGTAACACATCATTGATTTTAACCATGTACTTGTACACATTCAGTGATTTAACCATGTATTTATAACATCATTCATGTGATTTAAACCATTGACTTGAACCCACCTATCATATGATTTTAAACCCATTTTACTTTATACATCATCGATGTATTTAAACCATTATGCTACTTGTAAATCACATGGTATTGTAACATTAAATGTGTACTTCAATCAATATGATTTTAAAACCATGTACCCATCATCATGTGATTTAGCCATTTTAGCCCACATCATGTGATTTTTAGCCATTGACCCATCATCATGGATTTTAGCCATTGTACCCATCAATGTGATTTTAGCCATTGACCATCCACCATGAGATTTTAGCCATTGTACTAATCATCAGTATTTTAACCATATTACTTGTAACATCAGCTGATTAACCCATTTACTTGACACACATGTGATTTTAACCATTACTTGTACACATCATGGATCTTTAACCATTGTACTTTTTACACATCATCATTGTATTTTAGCCATTTACTTGTTACACATCAGTGATTTTAACCAGTACTTGTGCCACATCATCATTGTGATTTTAACCACTTTTCTGACCATCCCTTATAACCTTGTGCTGCAACATCACCTCCACAATCATCTGCATAACCTGGACTTCCTCACACCTATACCTCCCCTTTACCCTCCCGAAGCCTATGGCAACACCCATCACCATCTCAAAGAACTACTATATATAACACAATTTAAGTAACCTACCTGTACTCCCTCACTAACCTCCATAACTCCCGTGATTTCCACGTCACCTTCGTCCTTGATACATATCTAGCACGCATCATCTATATGTTAACATTGCTCAACCATCACTACTGACAACCATTCTGCTACTGACACATTCACTCTGACTATTCTAATCTATATCCCTCACAGATGCCGCGAAATTTCATTGTAAACTACTTTCCGCATCGAGAAACACCTAATCATCAAAAGGTGCGTATTCCTTACACACGATGACCAACAAACCCCAAGTACATATGAACCACACACAATAACCATCAATGTACTTTCTGACACCATCTTCCTACTTGTACCATCTACTCATGTGATTTTAACCATTACTTACATAATCAACTCATTGCTTCCGATCAAGCCATTTGTACTTCGTTTCCCATCCCCAATAAGAATAATATAATGACCACATCTGCTTCCTCTTCCTTGTAGCGTTGCTAGCACATTCAATCATAAGTAATTTCCTAAACACAACTTGCATTCGTTACAATCTGTACTGACCTTCTATGTCCTTACATCATTCCTTCTTCTCCAATACCAACCACACTTGTCGCAAACAACCCTATTACATCTCTGTGCACTGTATCCCAAACTATCAAATTTATTATTGCTTATATAAACACAGTTCCTACCATTGTTCCAAACATCATCATTGAAATTTTTTTTAGGTTCTATTCTCTTATCCACCACAACAATTTACAGTGAACGTTGGACCCACCATCATATGATTTTACCACCATGATGTACTTCTACACATCATCAGTAAGTTGATTTTTACAACTCTTATCCTGCAACTTGTAACCTCCCAGTCCTGTCATGGATAAATATTAGCACCATTCTCCTACTTTGCACCCCAACACTACCTCATATTACTAGATTTCCTTTTCAATCCGATCCTGCTATCTTTCACTGCACACCATCACAACTTCTCACGGCGTGAGCTTTCTAAATAACATCCATTTCTCCCAACAAACTTCTGTACTCGCGTCACACATCATGATTCTAACCAGCCTCCTGCTTTTGTATCTCGTTACACCATCTCAATCCATGTGATTCTAATCCATGCTTGTACTCATTGTACAAACCTATTCTCATAATGTGATTAAATTACACCTATTCCTTCTCATTGACTTGAACTACTCTCTATCATTGTGATTTGTATGTAAACAAAATGGTACTGCTCACACCAATCATCAGGTTTACTCTTCTGATGTAACCATTACTTGCCCCCATACTATCACCCCATCAGTTATTCTATATTCATAACATCGCAAACAACTTAAAGCCCACTCATCCATTGTATCTTTTAATCCATTATTTCTTACCTTGTCTCACTCTCCTCTTTAACATCTACTCATGTGTGCATCTCTACCATGTGTACTCCACAACGAAAATTTTTACCCCCAAGCCAATCATCATCGTGATTTCATCACAAGTGCCTACTACATGCACACATCATCACTCCTAAATCTCCGATTCTTAATCCAACATTCTAATAAATCTTGTCTATCTTCTATCATCCATCTAATCTCATCTATTTTTAGCAAATTCCCACTATATTATGTACTTTCACACATGCCATCTACTATACCCTTTACACCATCTTTACTTACCCGTCATCACAATCCCCTATAATTGCATCCATTTGACTCTTCCTTACCACATTCTATCATTTGTATTCACCATTTGTACTTTGTACCCATAATCATGTGATTCCTATATCCATTGCGACTTCTATGCTACCCATCAATCATTGATTTCTATCCATCTCTACTTTACCTATCTATCATCATGTGTCAATCTTAACCATCTTTTACTTTACCTTTACTCATCGATCACTGTGATTTTAGTCCATAACTTGGTCACATGTGTGTACGCCCTCTTCTACCATCTCATCTCACTTGATTTAGCCATTTGTAACTTTCCTTTAGCTTTATTCCATAATCATGTCCGCATTTTGAATCTAAATCCATTCCTCTGCTTCATTTTTATCAATTCCCATTCATCGTGATTTTAACCATTTGTCCAACCCACATTCCAATCCAACTCTCACACCTTACTACACAGTTTCCGAAGTGACCCTTCGTGGTCCTATATCGATGTCATCTACATTCATGATATCTTCCATCACCATATGTACCAAATGCAACCCCCCATACCATCATGATGATACTATTTTACAACTCATTGACATCCAAACCATTCATGTCATCAACCCAATCTTAATCAACCTACTACACGATATCTCAGCCATTCTGGTTAACTCAATGCTTCCTTCACCTGTGTACCTGCTATCTTTACACAAATCTATCCATCAATGACTCTTTACATACCATCGTTGTGATCACTTCAGCTACCACCCGATCTAATACATTCGTCTCGATAGCTTTACCACTCATCACCCTTGTACTTATACCTCAGCCACAACACATCATCGTGTGTATTGTTTTAACCATCTGCCGTAACTACAGATCCTCCCTCCCACTTCATGATGCATCTTTAATGTGTTGAATCACCATCTGAGCATTTCATCCCACCCATCATGTTATCTCACGTTTAACCATCCGTGTATCTTTCTAACCATCACGCACCAATTCAAAGTGAGTTATTAGATCAAAATGTTTGTCTACTTCTACACATTTCGAATCAGGTGATTCCCAATAACCACCTTACCGTACTTCTAAATGTAAATAAGTAGCCCATCAACGTGATATTAAACCATTGTACTGTGCACTACTCATGCGATCATAGTGATTTTAAATCTGCATAGTTTATTTGTACACATCAACATGTGATCTTAAACCATTTTACAAGATACACATCAAACAGTACCACATCACCCATTGTCTGAAGCATTCAGGCAAACCCCAAAGTATACCTTTCCCCTGTATTCCTCTCCAATTCATTCCTGCGTACCATCCTGAATATTCCATTAAACCCCATTCCGCACTTGAATCATTTTTTTTAATTTGTTAAACTTCCACTTTTGCCCAAACAAACCACCTGTTCTCTACTTGTACTCATTGTGATTTTAAACCATTGTACTTTACTCATTCATATGTGATTTTAACCATTGTACCCATCATCATGTGATTTTACGCCCATTGTGGTAACCCTAAATCCATTTCCATGATCACATTTTAAGCCATAGTCCATTCAAGTCTCCTTCCAATGTCACACACACCAACATTCATCACTATCGTTCACACATTTATGTCCCAATCAATTTCATCCCACATCTCGCATACAGCTATGTTAGCAACATTGTTCTTCCTCATCCTCGATACTGTAATCATCTCACTGAAACACGGTCTGTTAACCATGGTGCTAATTATTCTCACCACATACATGTGATTTTAAACCATTGATCGTCAACCTCTACACATTCATATAAGTATGTCTTTTTCCGAAACTCCAACCGTATTCTCGACCCTATATCACTTCAATCACCCATATGTTCACTTACCTTTGATCACTCACTATGTACTCCGTACCACCGTAGCAACAATTGATTAACTCACTCCACTAAGGAGATACTAAAGTAAACACAATCGACATAACCACACTCTGATTTTACCATAGCACGTCGTACTCCTTTTACAACATCACCGGGTCTGACTTTTGACACCAAACTATGTACTTAAGATTACCGTACATCATGTTACATTTCTGTCTCAACCCATGTCCTACCCTTGATACATTCTGTTCAACACCACACCAAGCCATCTGCCTGTATTTTAACCCATTCCATTCTGTTGACTTGGACACATTCTCTATCACTGTCACTTATATTAACAATTTAAACTCGATCCACTCTTTCTTACTTGCCAATTGTTACTTCCAAACCATCCTATCATTCTCCAGATTCTCCCTTGATTCATGTCCCTACAGTACTTTGCCACCACTCATCTAGTTTACACTAAACCACTCAGCAAACATCCGATTTCACATCTTGACCTCATATGTATTTTGATCCCATCATTGTACTCGTGTACACATAACATCATGTGATTTTAAACCATTACTTCTACCATCATCATGTGATTTAACCATTGTACTTACCCAGCATCATGTGTATGTGTTCTAATTCCATATAATACTTACACATTCAGTGAAAAATTTCTCTCTGCTTCATCTTGGGGTGTGCCCGACGATGTGTTAACGAGGGGGGGGGGGGGGAGGGCGTAGGACCCCCACGGTGGTACTTCGGGGCGGGTGTACGCCTGGGGCCGCATGCGAGTTGGTACTCATGCATGGGTTTCTCTGTTTGGGAGGGCAATGTATTTGGTGGATGGGGGGGGGCGCGGGACTGCCCGTTCCTGACGCGCAAGCCCTTGTTAGGGTCGGCCGGGTTTGGTCACGACGACGCGTGTTAGGGGGATGACGGGAAGGGGGGGGGGGGTTTAGCCTTATTGCGGGGACCGGGGGTAGCACAAGCCGGGGGAATGACGTTTGATTGGTTCGGTGGGGTGGACAATGAGGCTGGTTTTCGGGTGTGATCTCGTGGTTCAGTTATGTAATAGAAAAAGGTTCATTTGGAAAAGGAGTGTGGTCTACGGAGAGGGTTCGGGTAGATGGCAGGGTCTAGGAGATGAGGGCCGAGGAGTGGGGGAGGGGAGGGGTGGAGATACTTTTACAGGGCCACGTGGAGTGGTGGCGGAGTTAAGATATGAGTGGGAGCGAATCAATGACCGAAGGAATCCGGGGAAGGACAGGCGGGGGTGGGTGTAATGGCAAAGCTGGGGAGGAGGAAGTGGTTGGGGGGGGGAGGTGGTCAGACGAGACAAGACAAGACGGGGGAGGACAGAGGTGTACTAAATAGAATGCTGAGGCACTAATGCGTTTTAGAATGGAATGGCGGAGTGGGAGGGTTCAATCAGGACCAAATGCATGGTGTGTGGTGGGGGAGGAGAAGCAGAAAGATACTGTCGCTCCTTCGGGATAGAAGGGAGGAAGAACTCAATGTCGAAACAGCGAGTAGTACAGAAAGACGATTGGAGCGAGGCAGGGTGCTGACAGGTGGAGTAGATCCACTGGGCACAGTCGTAAACATGGGTTCAACATTCCGGGGGGGGGGTCCGGGGGCAAACAATCGGATGGGAAACGAGCAGGACCAGGGAGGGGCCTGGATCGTGTGAAATAAGCAGCGGATCATGTGTCACAGCGATGACTGATTTCAGGTGGTGTAACGTTGGCAAGGAAACAAAGCATTGCGTGGCGGGGGGGGGGGGGGGCGGACGAGGGTGGGGGCTCAACCGAGCAAAAAGGGAAGATCGGGGGCAGTGCTGATCGGAAGGTGGAGGTTCCCCGAGACTGACTTGTGTGACAGAATGGCTGGTACAGAGAATCGAGTGGGTAAATCATGGAGGGGCCACGAATTACAGGAGGTTCAAAACGGATGGGAGGGGTCGGAAGGGGTAGGAGGTGGAAATTGAGAAGAGGAGAGCGTAAGATGTTGTATTACATGATAGTGTGGCGGGCGGGTGGATAGAGGGATGGGAGAAGGGAAGAACCCGGTTAGGGCTTTAATGAGTTGGAAAGAATCGAGTTCCGGGGGGTGGGGGATTACAGCTTACAAGAGCGAGCAACAAGTGAGGCTGTCAGTCGGGGTTTCAGTGAGTAGATTTGAAAAGACGCTGTGGACCGAGGTGGGGATGGGAGGAGGAGCGAGAGATTCACGGAGGTTTGTTTGTGGATCAGATGTCCTGCGACCGGAAAAAAGAAGGAGTTGGAGATTTCGGGAGTATCGTAGTGGGGGGGGTGGGGGGAGGACTGCCGCCTGGGGGGCCACCTCGCGTGAAGAGCCCCGCGGAGAATTGGAGGGATAAACAAGAGAAGTATAGGTTAAATGAGTCGACGAAGGAATACAGAATCTGGGGGGGGTGATTTCAAGAGGGAGGAATAAACACAGGTTGCAGATCTAGAAAACAAAAGATCAGCTGGGTAGTGAAGAGGTGGCCACCCAATGTGCCCGAGGGTGAGGCCTTTAAGCCCGCTGCCCCGGAGGGGTTGGAGTTGGGGAGGAACGAAAGTGTTGGATGGGGTTTGTGGGGGGGGGGTGAGAAGATGCACCAGCGGATGGTGGGATTTTCAACCATTTACTGTGTTACTCCATCATCATGTGATTTTTAAAGAGCACACTGGACTTTACCATCATCATTGATTTTCAGCCATGTACTGTGTATTACATCACATGGATTTTAACCATCTGTATTGTATACATCATCATGTGATTTTAACCATTGTACCATCATTCATGTATTAACCATTGACTGTATACATCAATCATGTGATTTTAACCATTACTACCATCATCATGTGATTTTATACACAGTTAACTTGACCCTAGTCATGGTGATTTTAACCACCCTTGTACTTGTTACAATATCGATTCCATGTGATTAAATGATTAACCAGGCCAAGAAAAAAGTACTGTAAATTAAACACTATCAGTCAGTGATTTTAACACCAGTCTTACTTGTACCCAAATCAATCAGTCATATGCTGTTGATTTTAAAGCCATAGTGACCCCTTGAGACCCATAGCATTATATTCTTAACCCTCTTACGATCTACTGTAACACATCATCACCTTGACGTGTTATATCTCATTATGTACTTTAACTAGCCACTAAATGTGATTTAACCATATACACTTTAACATGCCCTATGCGCGACCATCATTCATTCCAGTGAATTTTGTGAGTATGATCCATTACTGTATCCCACATTCAAGATTAGGGGGAAAAATTTCCGGTAACCATTTATTTGTACAACATCATCATGGATTTTAACCATTGAAGAGTCATATTTTTCCCCAGATTACACCAAACAAATGATCCACACTTCTGAAAAACCCATTCGTATCTAGTCTCTGACACATCTAATACATGTGCCATCGCAAAACCATTGTACTTTACTCATGTCATCGATAGTGATTTAAACCATTTACTTGGACCCACCATCATGGTATGATTTTATACGCCAATTGTACTTTTATACATCATCATGTATTTGTAACCATTTGTACTTGTAATCATCATTTATTATTAACATTACTTGTACTCATGCTGATTTTAACCATTTACTGTACTCATCATCATTGTGATTTAACCATTTAACCCATCATCATGTGATATTTACCAAGAAGACTGAACCTTGGTTGACCACCAAACATTCATGGATATTTTAGCCATTGTACCATCATCAGTGATTTAGCCATGATTTACCATCACCATGAGAAATTCATGGTTGTGAGCCATCTTTGAGTGCATCTTGTGTACTTGGTAATTCTATCATGTGATATTTTTACACCATTGGAGCTGTACACATCATGTGATTTTAAGCCAATCTGTACTTGTACACATCGATGTGATTTTAACATTGACTTGAACATCATGTTCGCCATTTTATAACCATGAGCTCCAATGTAGTTAGTAGTCATGCATAGCATTTCTGCACCATTTGATAACCCATTGACAGCTGTGTCACTATAATAATACCACTAATTTCATCATGTGATTTTAGCCATTGTGACTTGTACAGACGATTCAATGTCGTAAACAATACCCTATATCGCAACAGTTACTTTGAACAATTTCTCGTTGCCCCAACAATCAAATGATTAATTGTTACCATTGTACTTGCTGCAACATCATGTGAGATTTAAGCGCGTAAATGTTTCAACCTCACTCTTGTACACTCTAGTAATCTGATTAGACCGAGTTTTCAGCGTCGTGACACAACATTGTGATTTTAACCAGTTACTTCTTACCACATCACAGAGCAACCCGTTGATTTTAACCATTTAATTGTAACTCCATACTTCCATAAAATCATTGATTTAACCGCATTTGTAATCTTCCCCGTGACCATCATGTGGATTTAACCATTGTACTTGTACCACATCATGTGATTTTTAACCATTGTACGACACCATCATTGATTAACCAGCTGTACTGCTACACATCATCAGGTGAATACAAAACTTTTTAGGACCACTAGTGCTAACTGTTACCCATTCATAATGTGATTTAAACATTTGATGTTAGACGTTGAATGTACCAAAGAGTCAACATCATGTGTCATATTTTTTGTAACCATGTACTTGAGTAGTTAGCCCACATCAAGCTGCACTAGATTTTAACCAAAAAATGTAAACTATTTTCTACTCATACAAGTTGCAAGTCGTTTCAGCCGATTATTACAACCTAGTAACTAATCACATTGGAGTGGCCCCACCTCATTGATTTATCTAACCATAATGGTAAAACGACTTGTATATACATTCATCATTTAACATTGACACCATGTGTAATCATGTTATGTATCATTCTTTTTTATTTTTAAACCAGAATCACACACACCAACTACGATCACCTCTGAGCCACACACAACCACCGCGCTCTATCATCTGATTTAACCGATTGGTACTCTGTATAATCATATGTATTTTATCAAAACCAAATTCTTCAGTAACTTATGGTGGCACTCATCAATGTGATTTTAATTCCTAGTTTAAAGTTCCCACCGTCTATTCATGTGATTTTAGCCATTGTACAATCATCATGTAGATTACTCCTATAACCATTATCCGTACCATCATCATAAGTGGATTACCTAGCCATTAACCCGACCTCCAGATCACCAAGCATTTTAACCATTGTATCCTATAAGTAATCTCATCCGTCCACCTATTTAAAAACACTCATTGTACTTACTCATCATGTTTGATTTTAACACTTAGCTTATTACACTTCATACATTTTCGCTGATATTTTAACATGATACTTATATACATCATCAGTATTTTAACCATAAGACGACTTGTATTCCCGATATCATACGAGTGGATTTAATCTCCATGTGTAGTTACTGTTTAACAAACCAAATCTTAGTAAACAACTGTACCCATCATCACGTGATTTTATCCATTGTAGCCTGTTACACATCATCATTGATGCTTTTTAACCATGTACTTGTACCCATCATCAGTGATTTACACTGACTTGTACCATCATCATGGATTTTACCTATTGTGACTACTCATCATACATGGCATTAGCCACGGACGTATCCGAGTCAATCAGTATGGTTTAGAAACCAATAAAAATTATGCTATGGTAACATCATCATGTATTACCCCATGTATTATTATACCATCATCAGTGATTACCATCGTACCATATCATGTGATCTACACTGATGCATGCAACTATCATCATGATGATTTTAAGCCATATGTACTGTATACATCATCAAGTGATTATATCATAACCATATAGTAAGTGATGTAATACCACCAATACATCATGTTATCTCTAACCATTACCCGATTCAATCTAATCCTGATTTTAACCTGTGTACTTCAATAAATACAAATCATCAGGATGTATTAACCACCTCTGTACTAAACATGCTAGGACACCATCAAATCTACATGGTGATTTTATTGACCCATAAGTACTATCAATGCTATCCTCAGACTTTCATCATGTAACTGATAACTCATCTCCAAGAAAATAAAACCTCAAATAACCCTCATTGCTATTCATGTGAAATTGTCCAGACACACTGTAGTAACTCCCAAGACCTATACATCATGTGATCCGCTTATCCATAATGCTACTTTAGTAAAACAAGTCCCACAATTACATAATGTAGATTTAACCAATTAGAACCTAAAACTAAAGCTGATAGTAACACCTCCAATCAAACAATGTTTAGTTCTAGCCGTATATGAAACCTTCCTCGCCCAATTCATCCACCACATTGATTTAGCCCATTGTACCCCATCATCATTGTATTTAGCCAATTCATAGCCCATCACCATCGCGATTAGCCATGCTTGTATCCCGATCATCATGTGATTTCTAGCCAACTATGTAACAACATGAAATCATAGGCCGAATCACTAGACACTGCACTCAATCATTATGTTAAGCCAGTCCGTGCCCCATACATACATCTTTGCACTCTATTTACCCAAATAACCCATCACCCAGTGAATTTTAGTCCACAGATACCCATCTCAACAGAATGGAATAGCCCATTAGTACCTATCACCATTAATGCAGATATTTTAAATCTCTATCCATTGATACCCATCATCCATAACCTGTGTATTAGACATTTTACACACAATCACCCATGGCAGATTTTAACCATTAGTATACATCCCCCTCATACAACAACCTATGTGATTTAGATATCTCATGTACCATCATGAATATGGAAATTTTAACCATTTAACCCATCATCTGTGATTTATAGCCATTGTACCCAATCATCAAGTACATTTTAACCATTTGTACCCATCACCACTGTATTTAACCATTGTTACCATCAGTTCATGTGATTTTAGCCATTGTCACACATATGCTAAAATGATGTAATGGGAATCTCTCATGAAAAGTATGGAAAGACAAAACCCTGTTATACACGATCAGCGGACCAATGGAAATCATCTCAGGAGAAAAATAACATTGCCACATCCTTATTTGAACCAGACTTTACAATTTGACCACATAAACCATCACAATATTAAAGAAATTGCAATTATTACCTAATTTGACCAATTCTACGAACACAGGACATGAATCATATTCTTTCTGTAACTGTATACAATTATCCCCCCTGGGTGAGGTCCCTCCAGAGAGCAGATTCGAGCCAAAGCTATTACAACAAACTGAATATTCAAATGAGTCGACTAATGTCAGTTTTGAAGATACTGTGTCCTTGCTTCAAAG
>JAXMNL010000118.1:75936-88898 GCA_035128595.1 Eptatretus atami | reverse complement strand
TAAACCCACGGAAAGCTATGCTCGGGACAGACAGACAGACAAGCCGGTAGGCGACATGGGCAAGTCGACTACCCAATAAACCTGACGTGTGATGGGCCCGTTCGATGGAAAAGACCTGAGGATTAAGCACAAGAAAATTCTGGATTCTCAACTTCAAGGGTTTAATGCTGGCAGATTGTTTTTTCGTTAAAATACCCCCACATTTAGAGGTTTCGGCCGTTGCTAGGGCAAAAACGGAGGGTCCATAGCAACGGTTCTTTCTCACACATAACTAGGACATTACCATGAACCTACCATACCAGTTTTCATGTATATCTGACTCATGTTCTCTGAGATATAAACGAACTTCGTTTTTTTATTGTTATATCGACCAGGTTCATTCAAAGTTCCTATCTTCTCCGACAGTTTTTCATAGGATCCGCTGGAAATTTTTTGACAATATGGGCATGAATGTACTGCCAAACAGTCGCTCGTGGCCCGATTTTTGATTTTCGAAAAAATAAATTTTTTTTATGATTTTCTAAAATTCAAAGTCCACGTTGCTAGGCAACGGTGGTGTCCATTATACTAGAGTATGCTCATGGTGGTTTCTGTATGACTTGTATGTCCAGAGCTAAACTCTTTCAAAAAATCATCTAATGAAGTCATTGAACAATTGTTGGTTGGTAAACACATTTGCCACTGACGCGACGAAATAGGGAATATGGCCACGGCCCCTTTTTAACGAAAGTACTATACCTCCCGCTCATTACTGTATCTCCAGATACGTTGGACCTAGAACGTTGTTGTGACCCACTCAAAATGTTCGGGAATGGCCACATTATGGGGGCGTTCAGTAATACATTTCCATGTCCAAAAGTCAATGTTTTTAAGATTTTGCCCAAAAAACTGATTTCAGCATGGTACGCACTACAGTTCTGACCCTTTATTATAATTACCGTTGTAATTTTGCACATTGTCCATATTTTAGAGTTTAATTATGTGGATTTCTACATTTTGCCTTTATACAGCCACCAAAACACCACACATTTATTGTTCATTTCCTCTGCAAGTGCACCTCTTCGGTACTCATACATGATGTTGGGACATTTGCATGGAGGGGGCAGGTATCGGGCCTGCACGGTACTGGGCAGTATCACAGGTGTAATTCAACATCTGCTTGCTTTATAACCAACGCCGTGGATCTGGTTTGGTGGACTGCAGGGATTTGGAGCTTGTAACCCATCTTACACTGAGATATGCTCGCTTATGTGTTCTTTGTAGCGTTGAAAGAACAGCACACAAGCTGTTGAAGTCGAGCTCTTTTCTTGAGTTGTGTTGGTACTGCTCCCACGATATCATCGAATGTGGAACAGTCGGTCTTCTTTAATCCAGACACCAAGGAAATTTTTCAGCATACTTATCATCTGTGGTACAGTTCCTCTACACCCAAACCCTTCCAGTAGGGAGAGTATCCATGGATTGCTTTTTTCATGCCAGACAGTTTTGACCCACCTTGCTGGGTACTGTCACACCCGCTAACGTGGCATTGAATGGCTGGATACACGACACCAAATTGTTGTCCATGATCAACTAACAGGTGGACTGGGTACTGTTTTCTTGGTTTTTTCCGTTACCAGCTTTACAAACAGCTTTGTAGTTGCCAGGTTTCTTGAAGGTGGGAAGATGAGGTTGGACCAAAGACATTCTGTGGTCAGGTTGAAGTCAACCCACAGACTGATTGAACCCCGTGTTTCACAACACCATCATTAATGGAACATGATTCTGTCAATCGGCTTCCTTTCTTGGTTGCTTTGGAGAGCTCTGCGAATCTGTGTTTCGAGTGCCAGCTAAACAGTTTCCTAACATTTCACCTCCCATATTACTCCTCCAAGATAATTTTCCTTTTCTGACAACCATCTGCAGCATCACTGAAGACATTACTCCTGCAACCTTACTTTTGTTCTAACATTGAAGCTACAGAACATTATCAAAGATCGGACAGGAGTTTCCTTGATTGTCCAGACCTCATTACGTGATAGTGATTTCTCAGAAGAACTTCTCTGTGCACGTTCCATTTGCTTGATTGATGAATTTTTATAACATCAAAAAAATGGTCTATTCTTGTGGACTCAGAACCTTTAGCAAAGAATGCTGTTGGGAAAGGACTCTTCAGCCAATTGCCCAAATGTGTCAAGGCCCCTCTTTTTCATGGTTAGTTGGTCGCACAAGTGCCATTGAAGTCCAACTATTGTTTCATCGAGGCATCACATTTGACATTCCTTTTCCCTCTGGGGAAGCTGCATTGACTAGTTCTCTCGATAAGGATGGCTTTATTCAGGCTTCTTCATTTGTTAATGCCAACTTTACATTCAGTGGTGAGAACTGGGATGTGCTGTCAATTCATACTTCAGAGCTCTAGCATGCTGTACCCTCTTTCTCTGGCATAATCAATGTACCTAATCGTTTCTGCAACATTTTTTTTGCCATCGATTTATCCCGCTGTGTGGACGGTGATGTAGAAGCATTTGCTTTCACGAAAACAGTCTTGAGGGTTTTTTATTTTTATTTTAATTTTAATAATTTAAAATAACAAATCTTATATTTTTAAATTATTATATTTTATTATTTAATTATTTTTTTTAAATTTATTATTTTATTTTTTTTATTTAAAATGTTATAAATATTTTATAATTTATATAATATTTTATTTATTATTATTTTTATTAATTTATTTATATTTTTTTTTTTTTTTTTATTATTATTTTTTCTTTTTATTTTAATTTTTATTATAATATTTTATTATAAAATTTAATGATTTATTTTTTATAATATATTTTATTATTATATATTTTTATTAATTTATATATCAAATTTGATTTATAATTATATTATATTATATTTATTAAATTTTATTTTATATTTTTAGTAATTTTTTAATTTAATAATTTATAATTTTTATGTTTTTTATTTAAATATCAATTATTTCTTTAAATAATTTTTTATTATGATTGTTAATATAATTTGTTAGTAATAGATTTGCGTATTGTGTCATGTAGGGGTGGTTTTCTCCTTATTCCGAAATCTGGTCTCAACAAAACTTTCTTGATATTACTTTTCTCACAGTTTTCCAGGCATTTCAAGTAATCCAGTCAACAACCTCTCTGGGCGTATATCAGCTCCAGCTAGAGATTGTATAGTCTGATCCCAGTTGCTGAATGGATTGTTGAATGGATTTTTATGTAATCCAAAAAGTTTTTCCCCCTTTTTTTTTGGTTTTGGCGGGGTTTTTTTTTTTTTTTTTTTCATGGGGGGGCCAATCTCGTAGAACCTTGGATTGAACTCATGGGGTGTCGTCAGTTCACTGTCGTCTTTGTCGCCCAAGTTACACCATTTTCGAGCAGCTGTGCCAACATGAAGATCTTTCTCATGCTTTAAGAGATTCATAAGGCTACTACCTCTTTCTGTCTTGTCATCGCAATGTTACCTCCTGCAACCTTAGCGGGTTTTATGTAACACTTTTCGAGTGCATTGTCAAAGGTACTGCACTGCCCTGTCGGATGAGTGTGTACATCACCCATCCACCATCGTATAATTAAATCTGTAGATACCCGGGAACTTCCTTTGTATGTCAAGGCAATCTTCAAGGAACAGCGTACCCCATTCTGCTATAGTTTGTCCGGCCAAACCCGAAAGAACAAAGCATGCACCTACGCACAGCTGAAATGAAAAGATGCCAATCGCTTGTCGAATAGAGTGTGTTAAGATCCCTCAGGATAGGATACAGTCATCCAGTAGAAACAAGCTCCATACCTCATCATTTTCATGCCGATGTTTCTTTCCATTCTGTGAAAGACTTCTTCAAGTTCGATGTAAGAGCTTGCTTTCTCCCAAATCTCCCTGAATTATGTATGGTTCAAACATCTAAAAGCCTTTGCTGCATCTTATTTTTCCATGGTCTCTATGCTTCTCTCATTCACAATGAGTACTGTCCCTGGTCAGTCTGAAACTCCTCAAACATAAGAACTGTCATCACCTCTGTGATTACCAGACTCATTGCCTCCTTGCCTTTAGAGTAGTGACCTCCTGTCATGACACTATTCCCTACAACAAGCTTCCCAAAGGCCTATCAGCTCTCAATCAAAGCCAGATCAAACCGATACAGGCGTTAGAACTTTCCAAGGCAAGCGATTTAATGTAGCCATAATCAACTATAATGAAATCATACCATTATATAGTTTAACAGCAAGCAGGGATCCAAGGTAGAATTACTTGCCATCAGAGAACTCTTTAACACTTTGAAGACCCAGCGCCTCCTACAAACAGAGAAAATAATATGGTTAATTGTAATCTTTAATGCAGATTATTGCCCACCGAGAATCTTCAGGAGTCAAGTAATTGAAACAAAAGATAGGAACAATTATGTAATTAATTTGAAGTCCGTAAATGTTTAAATCAGTTTTTGGCAAATAAATTCTTTAAAAACCTCATTGCACTTTGGGACATGGAAATGTATTACTGACCCCCCATAATGTGGCCATTCCGAACATTTTGAGTGGTCACACAACCTTCGAGGTCCAACGGTTCTGGAGATACAGTAATGCGCGAGTGGTAGTTACTCGCTTAAAAAGGGCGTGGCCATTTCACCTATTTCGCCGTCAGTGGCAAATGTGTTACCAACCAAAATTATTCAATGACCTTCAATTAGATGATTTTTTGAGAGTTTAGCCTCTGGACATACAGTGCATACAAAACCACCATGAGCTACTTAGGTAATAGCAAACGGTTTCTTCATTTGTACACAACTCGGTCATGTATGAACCTACAACCAAGTTTCATCGAAATCGCCTTGTATAACGGAGCACTGGACCGAACAGTGGACAGACAGGATATTTACAAGCGGTAGGCGGAACATGGGTAGTCGCCTACCCAATAGAACCTGAACGCGATGGGGGGGGGGCCCTCCCCCCCCCGGAGGGGTCTGCGCATGGGGATAGACCGTTAGATGCCCTCGACTTACTTACAGACGCCTGCAGCTCCGGCGCAGATGCAGACTTCCTAATCAGGTACCTATTGGCGGGGGGGGGGGGAATGACTGAGGATTAAGCACAAGAAATTTATGGAGTCATAGCTTTCAAGGGTTAATGCTGCAGATTGTTTTTTTCGTTTAAAATCCCCCACATTTAGAGTTTTCCGGCCGTCTAGGCAACGGTACGGGGGTCCATAGCACAGTTCTTTCTCACACTAACTAGGACATACCATGAACACGACCATACCAGTTTCATGTATATCTGGGCTCATAGTCTCTGAGATATAACGAACTTCGTTTTTTTTTATTGTTTTTGACCAGGCGTTCATTCAAAGTCTATCTTCCCGACAGTTTTCATTAGGATCCGGTGGAAATTTTTGACAATATGGCTGAATGTACTGCCCCAGTCGCTGTGCCGAATTTTTGATTTTCGAATTAATTAATTTTTTTATGATTTTTTCAAAATTTCATAATTCGTTGCTGGGCAACGGTGTGTCCATAGCAACGGTTCTCATTTGCACACAACTAGGTCAGGCTTATAAACCTACCAACCAAGTTTCATCGAAATCGCCTTGTATTAACCGAAGCACTGGACAGCACAGAGGGACAGACAGACAGGACAAGAGCCGGTTAGGGCGGACATGGGTAGTCGACTACCCCAATAGAACCCTGCAACGCGATGGGCCCCGTTTCTATGGGGATGGACCTGAGGATTAAGCACGAAGAAAATTATGATTCTAGCTTGAAGGGTTAATGCTGCAGATTGTTTTTTCGTTAAAATACCCCCACATTTAGAGGTTTTTCGGCCCTGTTGCTAGGGCGCAACGGCAGGGTCCATAGCAACGTTCTTTCTCACACATATACTTAGGACATCCGTGAACCTCACCAAGCCAGTTTCATTGTATATCTGACACATAGTCTCGAGAATATAATGAACTTCGTTTTTTATTGTTTTCGACCAGGGTTGCATTCAACAGTCTAGTCTTCTCGACAGTGTTCATAGGCATCCGGCTGGAATTGTTTGACAATTATGGCTGAATGTACTGCCCACAGTCGCTTCGGTGGCCTTGATTTTGATTTTCGAAAAATAATTTTTTTAATGATTTTTCAAAATTTCACAGTCCCGTTACTATGCAACGTGGCTCCATAGCATCGTTTATCATCTTGCCACAACAACTAGGTCATGGTATGAAACCTACACCACAGTTTTCATAAATCGCCATCTTGTATTAGACGGAGCATGGACCGGCAGAAGGGCAGACATACAGACATACAACATACAAGACAAACATACGACGGAAAATAAGTCCAATAATAAGGGTAAGATCAAAAAAATAAATATATTTTTTATTCGACTTTATCGAGCTACCACAACAGACAGACAAACTATCGACGGATACTGATAAGCGTAGAAAAATTTCAAAAAACAATTTTTGAAAAAACTTTTTTTATCGACCGAGATCGACTACCCAATAGTGGTCACTTTCTGACTGTGAACCAATATCCCATGCAGTGTCAATATATATATATATATATTTAAATTTAATAAATTAATGAATTAAAGTCGTTTTTAAAATCCGTAAGTTTACTGACGTGCCACATATATTGGCAAAATTCTCACCCTGACACTGTCCCTCTCAATGCCACCTCTTTCGTGCTATACATCGAGTATACAGCTCGGTTCTTAAGGTTATTTTGAAGGAAGATGTGTTCTGAAGTGTTCAAGTATAATATCAATTTAAATAAAAGCTTTAAAGGTTTAAGTCGAATAAATAAATTAATTCCGGTTTTTCCGCCCTTTTCCCAGTCTTCTTCACCATCCCCATCGAACACATTACATGAATTATTCATCCTGTTGTTCAGACATATTAATGTGTTATTTCACAGATCGGGTTTCGGACCAGTTATAACATGTTTAATTGTGCTGTGGGTGAAAGTTATTTGTACTGGGTGGAAGGAATTGTTTTGTACTTTGGTTAAAGAATTGTTTTACCTTTGAAGTCTGGACGGTCACAATAACACCAAGCAAGCTGAAATGGCCAGAGCAGTGACCACAACACGAGATAGGACACCGACATGCTCGAATCGGACTCAGCAATGGCAACAAAACGAGATAAGAGACACTGAGCAGCTGCAATTGGCCTGGCAACGATAAACAATCTTAATGTAGAGGCACCGACAGCGTGGAAGTATTAAATACCGACAGTTTGGGTCAGGAGACAGGAGAGGGAATAATGTAAGAGACGGAGGAGGAGACAAAGGGGAGAAAGGCTTTCCCCTGAGCTGCTCAATTTAATGTGGTGCAAGAAAGGCACATTCTCTGAATTTCATGTGACAAAATAATTTTAAAACTGACTCAAACAGTAAAGGAGGAATCGGGAGTCCACTGTATGCCGAGCCTGGGATGCTTTCGCGACCCCATTCGCTGATACAAAGAACCAACTCACCCCGCTGTATGTTGGTCGCTCTAATCTCTGGTCGGTATACTCGCCAAACTACTTCCCTGCTGTTGTCTTGGAGATGACTTCAAAGCAGGCATCTCCTCGCTGCCTTATCGCTCAGCAGCCTGCCCGTTCCTCCACTCTCTCCTCACTGCTTCTCAGTCACGCATTGTCCTTCATGGCTTTGGAGAACCCCATTCAACCTATCTCTGAGACAGCTTGACCTGTGAACTAGAATTCTTCTCCATTCTAGGTGTTACAAAGCTTTCAATTAATAAAGTGAAAATCTGAAATGTCTTGCGGTCTTAAGTATTCAGCCCCTTTGCTATGACACTCCAAATTGAGCTCAGGTGCATCCAATTTCCTTCAATCATCCTTGAGATGTCTCACACTTGATTGCAGTCCACTGTGGCCAATTCAATTGATTGGACATTATTTAGAAAGAAACACACCTTCTATTTTAAGTACAAAGTTGACAGTGCATGTCAGAGCACTCCACCATGAAGTCCAAGGAACTGTCCGTGAGAACTCCAAGATAGAATGTGAGGAGGCACAGATCTGGGAGGAAAAACATTTAAGAGTGTTGAAAGTTCCCAGAGCACAATGAGCTCCATCATTAGGAAATGGAAATAACATGGAACTACTCACAGTCTTCCTAGAGCTGGCATCCAACCAAACTTGAGCAACTGGCAAGAAGGACTTTGGTCAGGAGGTGACCAAGAACCCAATGACCACTCTGACAGAACACAGGTTCTTTGGCTGAGATGGGAAACCTGCCAGAAGGACAACAGTCTCTGCAGCACTTCACAAATCAGGCTTTATGGAGAATGGCAGACAGAAGCCACTCCTGAGAAAAAGGCACATGACAGCACGTCTGGAGTTTGTAAAAAGGAATCTGAGAGCATGAGGCAAACATTCTGTGGTCTGATGAGATGAAAATGGAACTCTTTGCCTGAATGCAAAGCGCTGCATCTGGCAGAAACTAGCACAGCTCATCAATCCATCCAACACCATCCCTACCGTGAAGCATGGTGTGGCAGCATCATTGCATGGGATGCTTTTCAGTGGCAGGGACTGAGGGACTTGTAAGGATAGAGGGAACAATGAATGAAGCCAAAATCAGGAAAATCCTTGAGGAGAACCTGCTTCAGAGTGTAAAGACCTAGACTGCGTGAAGTTAAAGATTACTTGTTCACCGACGCTCCCCTCCACCTTGACAGAGCTTGACAAATCTGCAAGGAAGAATGGAGAAAATCCCCAAATCCGGATGTGCAAAGCTGACACAGACATTACCCAGGAAGACTTGAACTGTAATCGCTGCCAAAGGCGCTTCTCACGAAGTATTGACTCAGGGGTTGAACACGCATTGACGAAAGACATTTCAGATTTTTCCTTTTAATTATTTGTAAAAATTTCTCAAAATTTCTGAGAAAAAATATGTTTTCCTTTGTCATGAGGGGGATTTTGTGTTGATCAGTGACAAAACATTTAAATTTAATCCATTTTGAAGTCAGGCTGACACAACAAAATGTGAAAAGTCGAGGGGTGTGAATACCATGAAGGCATTGTAGGTTTTCACCCATAAAACACACAAAGGGCACATTGGTGTCTTTATTTTCTTTCTCGTGGTCCCCTTCACTCCTTACATTCAGTGGCTCTGTCTCCCCCTCCGACTCGCTTTATATGAATCTATCTCCCTGCGCTTCACTCCTTACATTCAGTGGCTCTGTCTCCCCGCTCCGCTCACTTTATATGAATCATCTCCCTGGTCCCCTTCACTCCTTACATTCAGTGGCTCTGTCTCCCCCTCCGACTCACTTTTATATGAATCTATCTCCGTGGTCCCACTTCATCCTTACATTCAGTGGCTCTGTCTCCCCCCTCCGGCTCACTTTTATTGAATCATCTCCCGTGTCCCGCTTCACTCCTTACATTCAGTGGCTCTGTCTCCCCTCCGACTCACTTTTATATGAATCATCTCCCTGTGTCCCCTTCACTCCTTACATTCAGTGGCTCTGTCTCCCTCCGACTCACTTTTATATGAATCTATCTCCCGTGGTCCCCTTCACTCCTTACATTCAGTGCTCTTCTCCCCCCTCCGACTCACTTTTATATGAATCATCTCCCGTTGGTCCCGCTCACTCCTTACATTCAGTGGCTCTGTCTCCCGCTCCGACTCACTTTTATATGAATTCATTCTCCCTGTGCTCGCTTCCTCCTACATTCAGTGGCTCTGTCTCCGCTCCGACTCACTTTTATATGAATCTAATCTCCCGTGGTCCCGCTTCCTCCTTACATTCAGTGGCTCTGTCTCCCCTCCGACTCACTTTTATATGAATCATCTCCCGTGTCCACTTCACTCCTTACATTCAGTGGTCTGTCTCCGCTCCGACTCACTTTTATATGAATCATCTTCCGTGGTCCCGCTTCGCTCCTTACATTCAGTGGCTCTGTCTCCCGCTCCGACTCACTTTTATATGAAACTATCTCCCGTGGTCCCCTTCACTCCTTACATTCAGTGGCTCTGTCTCCCTCCGACTCACTTTTATATGAATCTAATCTCCCGTGTGTCCCGCTTCCTCCTTACATTCAGTGGCTCTGTCTCCCCTTCCGACTCACTTTTATATGAATCATCTCCTGTGTCCCGCTTCACTCCTTACATTCAGTGGCTCTGTCTCCGCTCCGACTCACTTTATATGAATCATCTCCCGTGTCCCGCTTCGCTCCTTACATTCAGTGGCTCTGTCTCCCGCTCCGACTCACTTTATATGAATCTATCTCCCGTGTCCCGCTTCACTCTTACATTCAGTGCTCTGTCTCTCCCGCTCCGACTCACTTTTATATGAATCATCTCCGTGGTCCCGCTTCGTCCTTACATTCAGTGGCTCTGTCTCCCGCTCCGACTCACTTTTATATGAATCATCTCCCGTGGTCCCGCTTCACTCCTTACATTCAGTGGCTCTGTCTCCCTCCGACTCACTTTTATATGAATCAATCTCCCGTGTCCCGCTTCGCTCCTTACATTCAGTGGCTCTGTCTCCCCCTCCGACTCACTTTATATGAATCTATCTCCGTGGTCCCACTTCACTCCTTACATTCAGTGGCTCTGTCTCCCCGCTCCGACTCACTTTATATGAATCATCTCCCGTGGCCGCTTCCTCCTTACATTCAGTGGCTCTGTTCTCCGCTCCGACTCACTTTTATATGAATCATCTCCCGGTGTCCCGCTTCGCTCCTTACATTCAGTGGCTCTGTCTCCCCTCCTCCGACTCACTTTTATATGAATCAATCTCCGTGGTCCCCTTCACTCCTTACATTCAGTGGCTCTGTCTCTCCTCCGACTCACTTTTATATGAATCTATCTCCCGTTGGTCCCGCTTCGCTCCTTACATTCAGTGGCTCTGTCTCCCCGCTCCGACTACTTTTATATGAATCTATCTCCCGTGGTCCCGCTTCACTCCTTACATTCAGTGGCTCTGTCTCCCCGCTCTGACTCATTTTATATGAATCTATCTCCCGTGGTCCCCTTCATCCTTAATTCATTCAGGCTCTGTCTCCCGCTCCACTCCTTTTATATGAATCTATCTCTGTGTCCCGCTTCCTCCTTACATTCAGTGGCTCTGTCTCCCCTCGACTCACTTTTATATGAATCTATCTCCCGTGGTCCCGTTCACTCCTTACTTCAGTGGCTCTGTCTCCGCCTCGACTCACTTTTATATGAATCAATCTCCCGTGGTCCCCGCTTCTCCTTACATTCAGTGGCTCTGTCTCCCCGCTCCGACTCACTTTTATATGAATCATCTCCCGTGGTCCCGCTTCACTCCTTACATTTCAGTGGCTCTGTCTCCCCTCCGACTCACTTTATATGAATCTATCTCCCGTGGTCCCCTTCACTCCTTACATTCAGTGGCTCTGTCTCCCCCGCTCCGACTCACTTTTAATAATCATCTCCGTGTCCCGCTTCACTCCTACATTCAGTGGCTCTGTCTCCCTCCGACTCACTTTTATATGAATCTATCTCCCGTGGTCCCACTTCACTTCCTTACATTCAGTGGCTCTGTTCTCCCCTCCGACTCACTTTTATATGAATCATCTCCCGTGGTCCCGCTTCACTCCTTACATTCAGTGGCTCTGTCTCCGCCTCCGACTCACTTTTATATGAATCAATCTCCCGTGGTCCCGCTCGCTCCTTACATTCAGTGGCTCTGTCTCCCTCCGACTCACTTTTATATGAATCTATCTCCCGTGGTCCCGCTTCACTCCTTACATTCAGTGGCTCTGTCTCGCTCCGACTCACTTTTATATGAATCATCTCCGTGGTCCCGCTTCCTCCTTACATTCATGGCTCTGTCTCCCCGCTCCCGACTACTTTATATGAATCTATCTCCCGTGGTCCCGCTTCCTCCTTACATTCAGTGGCTCTGTCTCCCCGCTCCGACTCACTTTTATATGATCTATCTCCGTGGTCCCACTTCACTCCTTGCATTCAGTGGCTCTGTCTCCCCGATCTGGACTCACTTTTATATGAATTAATCTCCCGTGGCTCTGTCTCGTGTAGTCTTTTCGTTACCCGCTCCATTCTAACCCCCCTGAGCAATCCTTTTTGTTTTTCCCCTCACCTGATCGACTACCTTTTCACACTGCGCACATGCCATGCTCCACAATTTGTGCGCAAGCTTCCGCAAGACACGCGTCAAATTCCGGCTGGCCAACGTTGAGTCCCCATCCTGCCCTTCACGTCAGCATAAGCGAGTCAGCATGGCCATTAGTGGCGAGCTGTACCGGGGATGCAACCTGGTGTCCTGGGCGTCTGCTGCATTGGGACACCGGGCTAACGGTAGGGGTCAAAAGGCCCCAAGCAGTGTTTCGTGTGAATGATTGGAAGGAAACATCATCAGGTTTACTTTCTTTATGATAAATCAGGAACTAAACTCTCCTGGGGTGCTTCACAGGGCGGGTGTCGTGTCAATCAATGAGCGTACCTTAGACGGGTCTGTACGATCAGGTAAGTCAACTCGTCTCAGTCGAGCCACAAGTTCCGTGGACAGCGTGCGAAGATCCCACGCTTCGAGCCTCGGAAAGATCGAGGGCCATCTGTGTGCCGGTGCAGGGTCCCACGGGAGAGAGTACGATTTCATCGACGATCTGGTGTAACACGAGAGTGAAGAGGAATCGAATGATGAGCGGGTCATGAGGTATAGCACAAGGTATGGGTAGATGTAACAAGGGGAGGATAACGAGGATAGGGAATCAATTTTACAATTGTAATTACCGAGATTGATGGGGACTTTGTTACGCTTGGGGGGGGAATGAACAAGGACGGGGTATGATGCTGTTGGTTACATGCACTATGTTGGAGGTGTTATATTATTATTAATTATTATTATTAATTGATAAGCAGCAGGGATACAAACTTAATAAATGAGGAATGAGTTTGTGGTTTTGAACCTTCGATCGACGGGAAGGCGATAGGACGGAATCGGACTCCGATCGCTTCCCTATTCACACAGGAA
>JAXMNL010000118.1:55129-66004 GCA_035128595.1 Eptatretus atami | reverse complement strand
AATCTGTGAGGAGATTATTTTTTCGTTCTTGGTGTAAGTAAATTTCAACGACTAATGCAGGACGAAGCACTCGGTAGAGCGCAAACCTCTGCCACACAATGCCTGATCCAAGAGAACACATCAGGCCCAATAAATATATCGTTTTAACCCCATCTGTGAATCCCATGCACAGGTGTATTTTTGTGCCCATTCACAGGTGTATTTTTGTGCCTAATTCACTAGGTGGTATTTTTGTGCCCATTCACAAGGTGGTATTTTGTGTTCCCATCCAACAGGTTGTCCTTTGGGAATATTCTACCAGACTCTGCGGCTCAATGGGAGCGCTCTGCTACTGAGTCTCAGAAGGTCGGCGGTTCGAACCCACCATTTGGGCCGAGTCCATACAATGACTTCAGTGACCGGTACGTGCTGCTTTCTGCTTGAACACTCAACGTTTAAAAAATAAATGATTTGATGTATCGCAAACACCGTAGTTTGCAACCATTGCAGAGGCTTATGATGGGTTATACATCGCTCTTTGGTGGTTGAAGTTCCTTTTAAGGAATTTAAATGTAATTTAAGCACCACAAAGAGTTGGACTGGCATTAAAACTCATATATATGCAGAGTTCTAGACCAGGAGGCAGCGATCGAGTACACCCCATGAAGGTAATTTTAAGCTGGTTGGGTTTTGAAAAAATTTAACAACATTCCGAAACGGAAAGCGAGACTTGGAGAGTTTCCTAGAGACGAGTATTTGACTTCCAGAAGCTCGAATCCATCTTAAATAAGGTATGACTCGCAGTCAGGTCAGACTTAAAAACCACAACTTAGTGGAATATCCATCCATTTGGTCGCACATTCTGACGACCATCCACCACACCACGAACCACATCCTCAGTGGAACTCATTTAGCCTTGTACGCTTGCACTGAAATTAACAATGGGGTGCATGCATGTAGGCCGCGAGCAAAAAAGGCAAAAGAAACCTGCTTTCTCTACTCCAGCTGCGATTTGTATTCCTTACCAAGCTGGCGTGCATCCTGGAAACGATACTAGTACAAAGGAATATTGGTGAAGATTTCGAGAAGCCATAAACGCAACAAGCTTTGATTGTCCCTCGGCATTACATAGCACCACCACGGCTAATTAATCGCAACCCCATCGACTTGGTATGGTCCCCAAGCGATTGGGTCTCAATGTGAGCCGCGAACACGAGCTGGGTACAAATTTACAACGAAGCAAATTTTATTATAACCAGGTGAGGAAAAATATGTAGCTTATTCGGTAATTGATGTACACAGGGGAAAGAAAGGAATGTGGGTGGCGACAAAAGACATATTACATATATTTACACAAGAAAGACACGCGCAGATTCCCGATAAACTATACCAGTCTTAACTTATTCTACTACATGACAGGTTTGCCATCACATCACACAGCCCAAGGAATTGGAGTAGCACTCAGAAAGAGTAGAGAACGGTTGAGGTGTAGCGACCTCGTTGTAACTTTGCGCGGTCGGATGGACCAGCAACAACCATTGGCTTACGAAGGGGAGGAGATGAGGAAATGAGGGTGTTTTAAAGGTTTTGTGGGAGGGTCAAATGTCAGTGCATGTGTCTGTTTTGGCGTGAATACACGAGGAAGGTGTGAGAGGTGGCGAATTTCAGTCATGCTCTCTTACGCTTGTGCGTCCTCAGTGGAAACTTGATGTACAGTATGGTGGGAGAAAATGACGGATGCTCAAGAGAAATGGATTAAGAGAAGTGTAGAAGGTCTGCAAGTGTGAATAATTTGGCTTGCTAGAAGTGCAGCCTGAAACTTGGTAGCGCGCGATGACTAGGGGATCCCGTTCTCCTGCAAGAGCTCGCTTCCACACGGCTTGCCTGATCGCTGGCTGCTTCGCGACCTCGCCGCTTTTGTTTGCGTTGCAGTCGTGAAGTGATTCTGCTGGACCCTGGAATGGAGGAGAGATCTGGACGAATGCCTCACAGGCTTGGATAAGGACGAGATGAGAACGATTGCGAGCTGAAACTGCTGCTCCCATTTTTATTTTTGAGCCTGAGCAAGGGAGGGGGCAAAAATCGGATCAAAAGACGTGTAGGAATTCCTTTGAACAGCTACCCCCATTGGTGCATAGCAGTCACCCCGTGCCATGAGCCATGCCCCCACCAGGCTCCATAATGCCAAAAATTGGCTTCAGTCACCTTCGATGCCTGGCAGGCGACTTTGGGAAGCTTTTCCGTAATTATACATTGGCGCAGGGTATTCAGGGAGCGCTCTCCGGCCCTGCGCATGCGCTGGACTCCCCTTTGAGTGCATGGTTTATTGGGGAGAAACCCGGAGCTACCCCGCACTATTCCTTGAATGAACCCCAGCGCTAGTTACAGCTTCGAAGCTACATGCCAAAACAACACCCGGCTCTAATGTCTCATGTCCTCCCGGCACCCTCAGACACTGTGGTGTGCATCCAGGGGTTGATGCAGTTTGCAATAGTTTAGAGGAGTGAGGGAAGCATTGTGGCGTCTGCGGTAAAAGTGTGGCAATTGTGGTGATGAAAGGGGGGGTTTTTTTTTTTTTGGAATGTGGTTGGTTGTGGTTCTGGACATTTGTGGAAGGTATCGGACAATACGTACATTTTGTTGTGGGGAATCGTAGAAGGCATTTAGAGTAAGTTGTGGTGAGCGTAGCAAGGGTCTGAGGTTAGGTCATCAGCATTGGGTTGAAGGCGCGCCGTTTGGAACGGGAAAATGGCACCATATGCAAATAGCTTTCCACCGTGTCCCTCTACCGACGCTTCCTATCTTATTACCAATCTGCAAAATCATGCTTTGCTGTGGTTTTGCATGAGATAAAGGAAGTGAAGAAATTAAATAAACGAAAGAAATAAAGGTCACTGAAGGACTTCACTAAATGCCAAACTACGAAACGCATCTTGTTCCATTTAACGTCACTAGACATATGGAAAAGGGCCACTAAACAAATACTAATGAGATAACTGTCTTAGGATCACTATATGTTTGGGTGCCATTGCCTTCGGCAGGAGTGCCGGTTTTACTAGAACCTGTGCAACAATATACATTAAGAAACAGAGGGGGGCAGATCAGGTGGAGTGCAATACCCTCCCGCCAAGACTGCTAGGTCACTCAAGTGAACCTGATATCCTATTCATTCAATTTTGACGTCAACAGTCTCACAGAGTTATAGTTTGCAACTTTCCTTTAACTTTTAACTTTTACATAATCCAATTCATTACGTCATATTAGATCCTTGAGACATTGAAATTGGATTTTACCGTGGGTATGATCCGCCTGTAAGTTCCAAAATCAGCCGCAATGATAAATTTTGGCATGTTTTTTGTGGAAATCACTTATAACATGTGAAAATGCAAAAAAAAAAAATCGAAATTTTGTTGGAAAAAAAGTTGCAAAAAATTTTTTTTTTTTCCTCTAACAATTTTTTTTGAGGGGGGGGGGGGGGGGGTGGAAAATCACTTAAAACCATGTAGAAAATGCAAAAATAAAAAAGTTCGATATGTTTGTTGAAAAAATAAAGTTGCCAAATTATAAAAATTAAATAGAATTTTTATTTTGTTTTTTTTTATAATTTATTTTTTTTTTTTTTTTTTTTTATTTTTATTTAATTTTTTTTATTATTTTTTTTTGCTTTTTTTAATTTTATTATATTATTAGAATTTATTTATAAATTTTTTATTTAGTAATTTTTTTTTTTTTTTTTTTTTATTATTATTTTTATTTTTTTTTTTTTATTTTTAATTTTTATTTAATTTGTATATATATTTTTCATTATTTTTTTAATATATTTATTTATTTTTGATTATTTTTAATTATTTTTTTATTTATTTTTTAGATTTTTTTATTTTTTTTTATTTTTTTTTTTTAATATTTTTTATTTTTTATATGAAATATTAATTAATTTTTTTAAATTATTTTATATATTAATTTTTTTTTATTTTTTTTTTTTTTAATTTTATCCTAATTATAATTTATTATTAAGGAATTTTTTTATTTTTTTTAATTTAATTATTTAAATTTTTTTTTAAAAATTTATAATTATTTTATTTTTATTTTATATTTTTTTTTAATATATAATTTTTTTTTTTTCATAATATTTTTTTATTATTTTTTTAATTTTTTATTTTATTTTTATTTTTTTGATTTATTTATTTTTTTTTTTTTTTTTTTTTTTTTTTTTATTTTTTTTTTTTTTTAGTTTTAATTTTATTTTAATTTTTTTTTTCATATTTTTTTTTTATTTTTATTTATTAATTTTTATTTTTTTATTTTATTTTTTATTAATTTATTAATATAATTATTTATTTATTTTTTTATTTATTTTTATTGATTATTTTTTTTTTTTTTTCTTTTTTATAATTTTTTTTTTTTTTATTTATTTTAAAAATAATTTATTTTTTTTTTTTTTTTTTATTTTTTATTTTTATTTTTTTTTATGATTAATTTTTTTATTATTTTTTTTTTATATTATATTTCTTTTTTATTTTTTTTTTTTTTTTATTTAAATTTTTTTTTTTTTTTTTTTATTTTATATATTTTTATTTTTATTTTTTTATTTATTTTTTTAATTTAATTTTATTTTTTATTTTTATTATAAATTTATTTTTTTTAATTTTTTATGAATTTTAATTTTTTTATTTTTTTATTATTTTTTTTTTTTATTTGTTATTATTATATTAACTATTTTTTATTTATTTTATATTTTTATTTTTTTTTTTTTTAATTTTTTTTTTATTATATATTTTATATTAAAAATTTATTTCTTAAAAATTTATTTTAAATATTTTTTATTTTTTTATATAAAAATTTAATATTTTTTTTTTTTTTTTTATCTCACCAACAAAATTTTCTAAGAACGATTGCTTTCTGAAAATATGGGGGCATGTGGCCAAATTTTCGTGTGATCAATATCTAATAGACAGACAAGCCGTTATGGCGATCGTATCTGTATATCGCTAGGATCGAAGCGCTGATATCGATTTTTCTTTGTCTTCTGACCGATCCACCGTATAACGATTCATTGGCCCAACGACGGTATTGGATTCTACTATAACAATTTTTTTTCTTTCTTGCTGGCAAGATTTTTCCTATTGCGTATTTCTTGCCAACGGACTCCTCTTAAATATATATGGATCGGTATATATTATGACTATTCCTATTTTGAAGTGACTTTACTTTTGAATATATATAATTGTTTGCTGTTTTTTGTCTTTAAGTCTCTCGTCTGTTTGCAGACACACACACACACTATCACTCACTCTATCACACATCACACACTACACTTACATATCACACACTATGTATCGGAAAACACCGATAACATTCTTTTCTCTCAAATTTCTCTGTATTGACACATTTTTTACCTTCTCTGTTAGGCCACACAATTATTTTTTCATAAGCCACGCCCAACTTTTTTTTTTTTTTTTTTTGTTTTTTTTTCCGACGCCCTCCATTTAAATAAAAATAATTTGGAGGTGGTGTGTGGGTCGTGAATCGTTTCGTATATATATATAATAATAAGTGAAGTGGTGTGTGGTATCGTGGAATCGGTTGTAACAGGTAGAAAATAAATAAATAATTGGTATGTCGGAGTGTTGGTCGTGAGAATTGTTATTCGTGTTATAATAAATATTAATAAATATATAAAGGTGGTTGTGATTCGTGGAATCGTTTATCTGGTAATTAAATAAATGTATATTTATATTTGTGAGGTAGTGTTTTTTTTGGGTGTGTTTCCCCCCCCGCCTTTTAGGGGAAATCCGTTTTTTTTTTTAACGTGAGGTAAAAATAAAATAAATAAAGTAAGGTTAGGTGTGTCGTGAATGTTATGGTAAACTTTTATATATATAAAATAAAATAATTGGAAGGTGGTGTGTGGGTCCGTGAATCGTTTCGGGTAAATAAATAAATTTTAATTTGTGAGGAGTGTGTTGGGTGGGGAATCGTTTTACGGTAATAAATAAATAATTGAGGTGTGTAGTTGTGGGAATTCGTTTACTGTGTTAATATATAATTGGAGGTGTGTGTCGGAGGAGAATCCGAAATGGTAATAAATAAATAATTTGTTAGTGTTTTTGGTGTGGTGTTCGTCTGTGGTAATTTTCTATTTTCGGTAAATAAATATATTATATATAAGGTTGGTGTGTGGATTTCGTGTGTAATCGTTTTCGGTAAATTATAATAAATAATTGGATAGGTTTGTTGTTTGGTATGTTTGGGAGTGACATTCGTTTTCGGTAAATAAAATTAAATAATGAAAAGGTGTTGTGTGGGTCCGTGGAACGTTTATACGAGAGGTAAAACTAAATTAACAGATATATTTTGGAGGTGGTGGTGTGGGTAGGGGAATTCTGTTTTATCGGTAAATAAATAAATATTATTTTGTATGGTTGTTGGTAAGTGGGTGGGTATTATTTCGTTTTCTGGTAAATAAATAAAAGTTATCAGTTTGCTGAAGAGTTATGTTGCTGTGGAGCCTCACGTTGCATTGACACTCACACACACACACATCACAACACACACACACACTACATACGAAAACCTATATATCTTCTTCAATGCTTCTTTGTTGTATCCACACCTTCCTTGAGCACACAAATATTTTTCATTATATCCATGTCATCTTTCTCTAACGTCTCACTCCACTTTTCACCACCACGTCCACTTTCCTTAATGTCTCCGCCCCACTTTCCTAAGCCCCTACATAAAATGACGGTGAATAGAACACCTTTCTGTTATTTTGAAAGGTATTCTTATCCATTTGAAAATAAACCTATATCAAATCGGTTGATGTAAAATTTTTTCTTATATATCTAGAAGTGTTTTTTATATTCGAAGTCTCGCTTCTCTACATTCAAATATCTGAAGGACAAGTTTTTGTAAATATACTTGTTTACACGAGTTTTCGGTCCGCTGCACAGCATATCGTATATGCTTATGGCAACGAAATTCTAATCTGTCGCAATTCCACAATACGCACATGTCGGCAAAGTTTCACGAATAGTCGCTGGTTTGTCTGTGTATGCCTCTCTGCGTTTGTCAGACAACACACACACACACACACACACACACACACAACACCACTACACACACAGAAAATCCTCGTTCTCAATATATTTTTGTATATCTATAATTTATATAGCGAATCCTATAACATAATGACCCAACCATGCTCGCCTCGGCGAGGGAAACAATACCGACATAAGTCGCATTTTCAAATTACCTATGAGGAAACCTGTGCAGGATGTCCAGGAAGGGTTCTCGGGACTCTCTGACACAAGGCCAGCGCAACTCTTGCTCTCTCATCAACACCTCTCATGCATTGGGAAAATACATGTAACAAGCTGTGGCACATCAGTGACTCTTCCTGCCGATCGCATGTTGCTCACCTCCAGCGTCATTGGCCTCTATGCTTTTACATTTCTCGCAAAAAAGCTATCGTCGGCCAACTGTGCCTTCGCTGCGTCCAGCTAGCTGTGCCTGTTACTGTTGTCTAGCTCTGCTCACCAACTGTGCCTGTGTCTGTGATGTAGCTGCGTCATCTCACATCTGTGGCTCTGTCTGTGCTTAGCTGCGTCACCAGAACTGTGCCTGTCTTGCGTTCATTTTTTGCTGCGTCGAATTCGACTCATAATCAACAGTGCTCTGGATATTGACGTAAAAAGGGCGTGGACGTCACAGAGCTGTTGGAAACTTTATAACGGCACCGCGATGATTCGTTTCATGAAAAGAATTTTAAATGGAGACTCACGCGGTTCTCGTCGTTTTTCTCTCCTCTTTAATACACCCGCAATCACTTGGATACATGCAGCACCTTCAACAGGTGAGTTTTTAAAACAAATATTGACGGGAGAGCTACGCTCATGAGAGGAATAGTGCTTGTTCTTTCTGCCTCGATCAGAATATGGAGAACTATCCCGTAACTGAGTCGAGCTGCTTATTCCTGTAATGGTGGAATTTCCTTCATTGTGTTCTATTGATTGTTGAGTTTCATGTTCCATGTTATTTTCCACTGTTCTCTATCCGTCAGCCGTACTCTGGTCCTTGAACTTATGTACATGTAACTATGACGACAGATGTGTAGTTATTCATGTGACCTATAATGTTAACTTATTTATGACAATGTAATATGCAATTAGACAATGATTAATTACATATAGACAATTGATTCGAGCAAGAGCTCTAAGGTTTAAGTTTATACTAATGCTGCTCTAAGGCCATTTCTGAGTCGTAGAGGTCTTTACCACTTTCCACTTCTCCTTCTCCGTTTTAGTAGTTTCCCCCCCCCCCTCCGCACATAAACCTTTGAATGTAAAAAATAGAGCATATTCGTTTTTATCGATCGATAAATATTCCTTTTTCAACGTAATAACTATCTTTTTTAAAAGCTTTAATATTATGTAAAACTAGAAAGAGCAATCAGAGATTGGCAGACCCGCCAGAGACTTGTTTGTTTGTTGTGAGCACTTTGTTATCTGGTGTGTTACATAATTAACTACAAAGGACACTCGTAGAGCGCAAAAACCTCCATCTATTCGACAATGCTCTGTAATTCTTTCATATGAGATTAATCACATCAGCCCCAAAAAATATATCGTTTAACCCCATCGTGTGAATGGTGAAAGAAATAAAGAATTAAAATATTTTATATGATTATTATATTATCTCGTATCCAGATCTGGATCGGTATTTCACCAAAATTGAATCATTCCTTCCTTTCACAAACACCAAACGTGTCCACCAAGTTTCTCCGAATCTCTCTAATATTACAACAACCTTTTTGTATAAATTTTTTTCTTGTGCTATAATATCGCACTCAATTTTTGTCCATACTCTCTATGTTAACGGATGATTCAGGTCTTATTTTTATAATCAACCCCACTGGTACTTTAATTCAACATGCCAAAGCAGGAAATTTTGAACTTTCAGGACCACCTTCGAGGAATCTCTAATCCATCGACTCGATCTCATTCTAGTCAAACATCCATAGCAATGTATCTTATATGACGATTTTTCATTTATTTTCTTTAATTTTTTTTTTTTTTTCAATTGAATTTTTGCCCTGTAATTGGTATTTGTATATAAATAAATTGTCAAATTTTTTCTATAATCAAATTCGGTTCTTATGTCCGCCATTTGTTGTGTTCACAGATAGTGACCCGAAACATAGTCTCACAATTGAGCAAAGATGAGTCATCAAGGAACTTGTGGAAGGATTTCAATTTTCATTTGCTACTCTTTCTACCCTCAAACCCATCCAGAACAGCTCAGTGAACTCATTCAAAAATTTTTTTTCAAATAATATAAAATCAAAAGCAAATGCAATCAAAAAATCAAACAAATCTGGCTGCCATATCATGTAGTCCGATAAGTTGAAATTTAACACATGTATTCACATCACCACTAGATCATAAGTTGAAGTTTTAACGTCGATTGATTAAGCGGTTCCAGAGAAAACATTATTTAATATTTTTTCTTCAATCCAATATGCTGCCAAATATGTGAACATTCATTTATTCCTTAAACAAACTGTGCGATGGCTTGGGAAATTTTTGTGAAGTTTCCCCCGATCTGTCCAGCCGTTCTGGAGAAGATTTTTCTAGTTCCCAGCAAGGGGTAAACCCGGCGTTGCAGCCAACGTCGGGTCCCTCTTCCCACCACCCTTCCCCTACTTCCTCCCACCCACCCCTTGGCTTGATAATAATGATGCTGTAGATGTTTATATTCTATCGCCATGTCATGAATCGTGGGGTGTGTGTTCTGTTAACAAGTTTTTGTGCCCGTTGCCAAGTGCTTAAGCATCAACAAGCACTACAGAAACCGTTGATATAGGAAGGCTGGCTTGCAATCGCTGGCTCCGCTGCTTGGTAACAACACCCACTGGACATCTCAACAGCATACAGTACAAGAGTATTTCTTCGTTGTGATGAATCCGTACCTTGTTCAGACCCACACATCACCCACAACACAAACTCACCTTTATATATATGAGATGAGTGCGACAGTGAGACACTCGCACGAAACTGCCATGTTTTGCATAATATCTCTCCTCCTTGTCTATATTTTGTTCTTCTTCTCCTCTCACAGTATAGCAAATGAACTTTTCTATCCTCTATCACAGGGGTCAACCAATCTTTTTGAAACTAAAGCTACTTAAGGGTACTGAATAATACGAAGGGCTATACTTGTTTGATACAAAACTTCGTGAAGAACATAGTTGACACGGTTCACCTTAATGATATTATCATTAATAATTATCATTAATAATATATTCATATATGTGAAGAGACTGTCTGATCACAATGTTAATTTATATTCATTCACACAATAATTTATTACAATTAGTGCTGGGCCCGTAGGTGCATGCCCGTAGGTGCGTGCGCAGTATGTGCAGCTTCGTCTCTTCGCTCTTGTAAACGACGACTGAATTGGGACATTGTTCAATCAGATCGGACCAACCGTATCAATATAATGGCCATAACTTGGGAAACACCTGGAAAACATACTCAGGTCCCACATTCTTCAATTGTGACGTCTATATATCAAACGGAAAAGAAGAAGAAGTATAATTGTGACCCCTCTCTCTCTCGACCTTTTTCCTCCTCTCTCTCGTTCCCCTACCTGATTTTCTTTGCTCCCTCCTTTCCTCCCCTCTTCTCTCGCCCCTCTCTCTCGCCCTCACTCTCTCACCTCCCTTCGACCGTCACCTCTCTCTCGATTACCCCTATCTTTCTCTTGAATTGTGACGCTCCCCATCTCTCTCACCCTCTCTCGCCCCCCTCTTCTTTGTCCCCTCGCTCCTCTCCTCTCTCAGCACCAACTTTTTTCTATCATTCCGTCCCCCATCTCTCGCCCTCCTCCTTT
>JAXMNL010000118.1:544-19344 GCA_035128595.1 Eptatretus atami | reverse complement strand
TCTCGGAAAAAGGGCGCGTTCCCTCACCCGAACCGCCTCACGCTGTCCATCCACCAATCCGGCGACAGCTGCCCTTCCCCCTTCCCTCACACCAAGCGTGGGAAGCAATGGCGGCGAAAAACCACCATGCATGTCAGCTCTGTCGTCCCCTAAAGCCCAGCATTATTCACGACCTCATATACACTTGCCTCCGAATGGCCTCACCCTGGTGTGTCTCGTTGTCTTACTCAGATACACCATCCTTCTAGGCGAACTCTTGCTCTCTTCCTATAATCCTGATTTTGTTTGCCGGTTTTTGTTTGTTTGAAATAAAAGATAGAGAAAGAAAAAACGACTAACTGGAGGTCGCAGCCCGGATGGGATCACATAAATTCCTCTATACAACGTGTGGCTAACTACACATTAGCCTATCGAGATACTCACCTAGGCCTTTATGTGTAATGCGAATTTCCACAGCCATAACAACAAATATATTTGATAACACCTGATTCTGGGCCGTTGCCAGATTAACGATTTTTAAATTACCGCAGACCAAATTTTTTTTTCACCTGTCATACACAGATGCTTATAAAGCGTTGTGTTTGCTGAACATCTCGCACTGAAATGCGATATAAATGTGACGTCGTTTTTCGATGAAGCGTACCAAGGTTTATGGGTTGTGTGCAGTACGTACTGTAGCGGAAATGCATTGACTCCAACTGCCGATTCCTCCCAAAAACTTGCTGATATCGGCCAAGCGTGTGTGTGTGTGTGTGTGTGTGGGTGTGTGTTTGTGTGTCGTGTGTGTGTACTGCTATGTTGTCTGAGCCCCAGTTTCATCACGACCCCCGGCCGAATTGAAAACTTTGCCTTACCCCAACAGAAATTCCAAAGGCCCATGAAATCCCAAAGAATGTATAGCGTTTTTTTTGTCCTTGCCGGTCGTCCTGGGGCAGGGGGGGGGAGCGGAGGGATGGGAGAGAGGGGGCATGCACATTCTCTATGTAAATGTGCATCGTCCTTGTAACACCGACATCCAGTAGAGGAGGCATTTACAAGTCCATCATTTACAGTATGGTACAGGATTCCTGATCCCCGACATTTTCAGTGAAAAGTGAGCGTGTTCTGACTTATGCAGCGAGAGGTATTTTTAATTGTATGTCTTGAGTAAGGATACCATTCATAACCACCTCCCACCCCCCTCATGGTCATCCTTTGGACAGCGTGCTCTTCTAGTAATAAGAAAAGCATGAAGAGGACACCCAGATATAAAGAAGATTGTGTTAGACCTAAGGCTTGAGTCTGAGACGGACTCTGTATGTCGTTGAGTCCTGAGTTTTTGACAAGCACAAATTCCACTATGATAGAGTCAAGTATACATGGATAAGACAAGTTAAATGGTTTGCAAAAATCGATAAACAACACAGGATGGCCACAAAACAAAGTTGAAAAGACAGCATACGATACGAAATATCAGATGTTGGCAAAGTTTTCACGAGCAGACAAAGCCACGTAACCATTCAAACGTTATACACAAGCCATTAGCATTGGACTTTTTCCCAGGACAACTTCATGTTCCAAATTAATTCCATCCCAATTATTTTTAAGTCATAAAATAATGACACTTCAAAACCTAAAATGTCCTTAACCCCCTGCCAACACTAAAACTCTCATGATAACCCTGGCTCAATAAGTAATGATGGCGATGTAATAAATATTTTGCTCCACTTATACCTGCCAAACATGAGCTTTGGATCATTACCTCAAACAAGTTCAAAACTAGAAGGGCCTCGAGAGAGGCCATACCCTGCCACGCAATGCCTTATCACAAGAAACATATTTCGGCCAAGACATGTTTCAAATATCATGCGTATATATAGTTTTAGCAATCTCACAGTGCGAACACAGAAGCCATTTAACAAACTAGAAGGGACATCGCGTTAGAGACGCACACCTCCAGCCACGTATTCCTGATCCACGATGAACATATTCAGCCAATACATGTTTGAAAATTCTGTCATACAGTACGAATATCGGTTTTGGCCCATCTCTCAATGTGAAGAATCACTTTAAAATAATAATTATTGTATCCAGATCCGGTTCGGATCCTTCATTCAAAATCCGAATCAATCTTCGCCAGGTCACACACCACAACCTGTCCACCAGTTTTTGCGAATCCGTCGACAACCTTTTTGAGATATCGTGCTATGTATCATTTTATCTCATTTCTCAAAGGTGAAGAATGACTTAAAAAATTTCTAGTAGTCGGATCCCTGATCCGGATCTTCACCAAAATCGAATCACTTCATCGATGGTCACCACACCAAACCTGCCAAGTTTCATCCAAATCCTCCACAACCTTTTGAGATAACCTGGCTATACATCGGTTTCGCCCTATTCTCAATGGTGAAGAATTCACTTAAAAAAATTTTATCAGAATTCCGGATCCGATCGACATCGTCACAAAATATGAATGATCTTCTTCCTTGTCACACACCCACGTGGTCCACAAGTTTCATCCAAATCCGTCCACAACCTTTGAGATAACCTGTGCTATACATCGTTTGCCCATCTCTCAATGGTGAAGAATCACTAAAAAATTTATTCAGAACCGGATCCGGATCAGATCGCCCAAAATGAATATTCGTCCTTGTCACACACCCCACGTGTCACCAATTCTCTGAATCCGTCCATCAACTTTTTGGAGATATGTCTGATATATCGGTTGCCCGCAACTCTCAAGTGTGAAAATTCAACCTACAAAAATTAGTAGATCAGGATCCGGATCCAGAACTCTTCACCAAAACTCGAATCAGATTCTTCCGCTGTGTCAGCACCCAACGTGTCCACAGTTTCATCTGGAATCCTTCCACAACTTTTTGGATATCTGTCGCGAATATCAAGGTTTAGACCCAAATTAAGTGGTGGAACATTCACTCCTTCACGGTAGGTAAAATTGTAGTCAATCCGGATGGATTTGAATCTTCACCAAAATCTAGATCATTCCTTTCATGCACAACCCAAACTGTCCACAAGTTTCGTCGAATCCAAGTCCACAATCTTTTGTGAGATATCCTGCCACACAAACAAACAGAAGACATCGTGCAGAGCATGACACTTGCCCAAATCCATAAAACAAATTGACCTCAAAGTAATTGGTGGTTGATTCATTGACCAATTATTGCAACTCCTCTTCAAATTTTAAGTCAATCGATGAAAAATTGACAATTAGAAATTGGCCTATATTGACCTTTCGTCAAAAGGAACCTCAAAAATAATTGCCTGGTTGAATTCAATTTCAGTGACCTGAAATAGAAAATCCTCTTCGAATTCAAGTCAATCGGATTGAAAATTGAGATTTTAGAAATTCTGGCCTATATTGACCTTTTGGTCAAAGTTACCTCCAAAAATAATTGGCGGTTGAATTCAGTGCCTGAAATATAAATCCTCTTCAAATTTTCAGTCAATCGTAGAAAATGACAATTTAGAATTTGGCCTATATTGACCTTTGTCAAATGTACCTCAAAAATAATTGGTGTTAATTGATTGACCAATTATGCAAGTCCTCTTCAAATTTAAAGTCAATCAGATGAAAATTGACAATTTTAAGAAATTTGGCCTATATGACTTTGCGTCAAAGTTGACCTCAAAATAATTGGCTGGTTGAATTCAATTCAAGTGACCTTAAATATAAATCCTCTTCGAATTTCAAAGTCAATCGATGAGAGAATGACAATTTAGAATCTGGCCTATATTACCTTTTGGTCAAAAGTTGACCTCAAAAATATGCTGTTGATTCAGTGACCTGAAATATAAATCCCTCTTCAAATTTCAGTCAATCGGATGAAAATGAAATTTTAGAAATTTTGCCTATATTGAGCCTTTGGTCAAAGTTACCTCTAAAAATAATTGTGCTGGTTGGAATTGATTGACCAATTATGCAACTCCTCTTCAATTTAAAGTCAATCAGATGAAAATGACAATTTTAGAAATTTGGCCTATATTGACCTTTGTCAAAGTGTACCTCAAAAATAATTGGCTGGTTGATGAATTCAGTGACCTGAAATAAATCATCTTCGAATTTTCAAGTCAATGCGGATGAAAAATTGCAGGATTTTAGAAATAAACCACAAGCTGTTGACCTATTTGACCTCAAGCACAAACAGGCTCTTCCTGAGGACAAGCTCTTCTACATCGGGAAGTTTCGTGAAGAATCGCGTTTTAAAATTGTGACCTTCAGGCGGATAAAGACGACAGAATAACAAAAGCGACTAACCAATATATTGGAAAAATCTTCAAATTTGCAAAGTAACAAAAACAGACAGAAAAAGGGTGAAAAACATAACCTCCTTTACCTTCGAGTGGTAAAACATAACCCCTTTACCTTTAACCGTCTACTAGACGGCGGAAAACATAACCTCCTACCCTTTTCTACCTAGGTAAACAATCCTCTTGTGTAAGCTGTTTAAGATCAAATTGTAAATATCAGTGAACAAAACTTAAGAGTCCTTCCTATAATTCTCTCTCACACTGAGCTTCAATTCCTTTTCTTGCCAATTCTTTCATCGAGCGCGAATAAATTCACTCCAAATGTAATGATTCATTTACTAAAGTAAACATAATTTTGTGTATTTCTTGCAAAAAAAGAAAGTAAACTTACCCTGTATGCCATTTTCTATATTGATAACTAAATGAAGGCTTCAGAATGGCTGCAATGAAAGAAGAAATGTACAGTAACAGTAAATGTATAAGGCATGAACAAATTTCGCAGTTGATTTATGCCCTCTTCTCCCAGGCTAATTATGATTATTTTAAAACTCAAACTTGTAAATGACGTCAAGAAGGAGAGTTTGCACCAAGCAGAAACAACCAATTCTGGTCAATCAGTCATCAATATAAATAGAAGAACGTGCCTGTCTTTCCTGTCTTGATTCAGTTTTCCTTTTACTCCGTCAATGCTTTCTGTCATCAAACACTGTTAGCATAATAGCAATGTCTTACAATTCTGTTTGAAGCATCTATTTTACTTCCAACAACTACTTGTTCGGGTCAACTCAGTCGAAGCACACTTTTGTTAAAGCATTCGTGATGCTGAATGACGTCATGATATTCAGGTGAGGTTGCATTCAAGCCAACTGCCATGATTGTTGTTGTTAGCAGCTGTTTCAAAGGGGGAGGAGCTCCTTGTGAGCCAACGGCCATCCAATCGTGTGCCCAACTGTGTCTGCCGACTTCTCCTCCAGTTGGGTGATGTTTTTTTGGAGGTTGTGGCAGGATTGCACTCTGGCCACGTAAAACCACTTAACACAAAAACGTCAGAAAATCTGAAAACCCACTCCTGGAGTACCTCCTGTGCTGCTGCCCTCCACAGGCAGCTCACAGATGCGGGATTGGGGCAAAGCCTTTGACCCCCACTTGATGAAGAGGAAAACCAGGATAAACCTCCGGGTCAGATTTGGTGTGTGTGCGGTGGTGCTTTGAGGTGTCATCCACCAGACGGCGGTCTCCGTTGGGTTAACCTGAGGCGTCCCTTCGGTGGTGTGCCTGGAATGTCCTTCCCCAAGAGAGGATGATCCACTGCTCTGTTATCATCTGAGCTCAAGCGTTTGACATCGGATTGCAGCCTCTGAGGTTCGGAGACCGGATGTGGGAGATATGGGGTGGTTACACCTCTTTGGTCTGGTCGCTCTGATGTTCCATCCAAGAGTTGCGTAGCTGTGGCAAAACTGATCAATGATAATGAGTAACACCGTCAAAGCGTATTATGAGACGTAAGATTCGTACTCCTTGGGTGCTTTGACTTGCCTGCATTTAGCTCGACTGATCTCCCTGAAGACGCATCTATGCCACCTCGATCTGTGGTTGATCAGTGCCCCAGGCGAGATATTCTCTTCATCTTGGGATTTCAATGCATCGACTGAACTGATAGGGATGGTTATGAGCATGTGTTGCGTCCCATGGGTCGAAATTGAACCAGAATCACACCAAGTTCCTTGACTTTGCAAGAAGTCATGACTTATGTGCTGGTTCATGTTTAGCACCCACATGCTCATGGCTCGATGTGTTCCAACGCTGGTGGTGCTGCAAAGGAGATTGACCATTGCCTCATTGGTACGGTCGCTGGGGAGTGATCCAGAACTGCAGGTCTACCAGAGTGCTCGGTTCTGTGGTGGGATTTCCAACCAAAAGGAAAACCTTTGTAATTTAACAGATCTTTATTATACAAAAAAACACATACATGTGGAAAGAAGACTTGTTCTCAAGAGTCCAAGCAGATCTCTGCCTCTGAGCCAGAAATGTGGGCCTTTTATACAATTGGAAACTGGGAGTGGGTCAGAACATTCACAGGGCACTTCGCCAATCAAACTGCAAGAAAACTTTGTTTTACACGAGGTCCTTTAAGCAAAGAGAAAAACAATCTTGCTGCATAATTAAGCAGATTTGTATTGTGAAGGAATGCCTGTCTTTGGTAGGGGTGTATGCACAGGAAAACCATTTACTTTAGACATGATAAGCATTTATCTCAGCATGCAGATGAAAGCATCTGGCTTGCAAGCTATTGCCCGAACAATTAGAGATCAAGTGACCTCTGCAGTTCGATGAGATCCTGTGATAGAGGATAATGAGACAGAGTTCGTGTTTGTACAACTTTGCAATTGAATGGAGAGCCAGAGTTAATGAGACTAATGCCTCGTGGACAGATTCCCTGTGTCACCAGAGTTAATTCTCCCCAATTGCCAAACTAAGTGCGAAATATAAGATTATATCGCAACATAGTTAAACTAACGTACTATAATCTTATTTATTTATTATAATAAAAAACATACCTGAGTATGAATGATCAATTTATTTTTAGAGTAATAAAAACATAACAGATGGTACATATTTCGTTTAACCAAGCATGACGAATAACAAGATCTTTCCCAGGTCCAGATTGCTTGGGCAGCATGGCGATTATACATCATCACTGTTATTATTGCCATTATGGTTTGAAATCATCTGGTTTGAAATATTGCTTTGAGTGGTACAGTGATGGCGTTGAGGCATTTACGAGGGGATTCGGAGAGCACTTTCTGCAAACAATGGGAAAGGCAAAATAAATATTAACAATGATCCTAAGTGTTAAAAATATGTTACAGAAATTAGATGAATTAACAAGAGATCACAGATTATTTGAACAGAGATTCTATTCCACTCATTCGTGGCTTTCTTTAAGCAGACATTTAAACCAATAAACTAAACAGGCAGTCCATCTGCAAACGTAATGAGGTCTCATAGACGAGCAAACAAAGAAACTCGTACCATGAGCATCCATTTTCTGCAAATGAAAGTGAGTTCTACTTGTCATTGTGAGAGACCTATAAGCATAATTATCTGCAGACAATTGAAATCTATTCAAATCTATCTCCGAGTGCCTTTGCAGACAATGTTTCCTGGTGAACCATTCTTATACGTGATTAAAGTGACCTTAGCCAATGTTGACAACAGACTTTTGTACTTCCATATGCTCCAAAGCCAAAAACAAAGAGAAATGTGTACATAATTTTGGACAAATAACAACATCTTCAAGATTGAAAAATATATTTGTTTCAGTTTGATTAATACAGAAACACCAGTGCTTTGCAATAGTCATGGATCCATAGAGCGTTTCATTACAAAATATCCATGCTTCATATTTCACAAGATGGAATTAATTAATTTATTCCACAGTTCCTCAATTTCCGACCACAGCTTGTGGTAGCCAACTCTAAAATTGAAGCTTAAATCCAGGAGAATGGCTACCTCCAAGCCGAGGCTGGATGTGGCAAGCTCAAGGAAGAGAGGAGTAGCTGAGGAGATTTGCACACGACTGAGTGGGATTTGGTGGGTCTGGGTGCTTTGGGAGATCCTGAAGAGTGTGGAGTCCCTCAAGACCACCATCTTGAGTTGCCGTGATGGCTGTTTGAACTCACACGAGGGCGAAGAAGAATTTTCTCTCAAGGATCTGGATACACTAACAGAGTTCCAGGGCCAGCTAATGGCCAGAGCTGAGGCTTTCAGGAGTTGAGCATGAAAAACGTATGTGCCGGCTGAAGAGGGACAAGGAGGCCTACGTGCGAGAATCTGTAGGGGTAGAGCATCACCTGTTTCAATGATTCGCATCCTCTGGCCATTGGAATTCAAGCATTGTGTTTCTCCAGCCCGACCCTGGTGTACTGCAGTCTAGCGAGTAGTGGATCTTGACAGAGGAGTCCAAAGTGAAGGCCTGCGTGCCGGCCGTTTTAACTGAGTCAGAGATAATTCAGGAAATTCACTTTTACTGATATAAGATGTTTTGTTTGTCTGTGTTTGTCATTCATACGCCAACATTATATGAACGTCTTGTGGAAAGATTCTTCAACCTTGTTCCCTTCATGAAGGGATGATGACATGCACCACTCCAGGCATTATAGAAAGAAATTTATGGACAATAGTCATATACATATACAGTATCTATATATACAGTGGGGAGAACAAGTATTTGATACACTGCCGATTTTGCAGGTTTTCCCTCTTACAAAGCACCGGAACATCAATGGTCTATCGATAGGTACAAGCTTCAACCTGTGAAGAAAAAAATCAAAACAAAAGTCCTGAGAATGGACCTGTATGAAAATTTTTAAATAATTAATGGTGCATTTATGCAATAAATAGTATTTGATACACGTCGAGAAAAACAAGAAACTTTGTTTCAATTACACGAGCGATAATTAGTTCTTAACACAGGTTGCGAGCAGCTGGGAGAGCAGGAGTGGGTGCCCACCGCGCGACTGCAGACACACGCTGGGACGGAGAAAGATTTTCTAAATGGAAGAGACCTGGCGAGACACCAAACAGATGCTTCTTACGCCACAAATGCCCTGGGCTGTGTGGTTTCGGGTCTTGCAATAGCTGGAATACACGCCCATCTCAATGCTGCGGGGAGGAAGGAGTTGTTTGGCCAAGACTCCGCGATACAAACAGTCCCCTTCAGGTACGGGGCAGGGATGCGTCCTGTCCCATTGCAGAACCCAAGAATGATGTTCCACCTCCATGCTTCAACGTGGGATGGCGTCCTTGGGGTCGTACCACCTTCGTTCTTCCTCCAAACACGGGCGAGTGGAGTTTAAACCAAAAGCAGCTATTTTGGTCTCATCAGACCACATGAACCTTAATCACATTCCCCTCTGGATCAAATCGCGAGATGGTCATGGCAACTTCAGACGGCCTGCACATGCGTGGCTGAGCAAGGGACCTTGCGTGTCGCACGGATTTTAATCATCAGACGGGCCCAGTGTGTTACTTATGGTTTCTTGATACGTGTGGTCCCAGCTCCTCTTGCAGTAGATGACAGGTCCTGCAGTGTATCGTCTGGGCTGAATCCTCACCTTCCTCAATCATGTGTGAGGCTCCACGAGGTGAGACTTGCATGGAGCCCAGGCGAGTGGTAGATTGACTGTTACTGAACTTCTTCATTTTCTAATAATCGCGCCAACCAGTTGTTGCCTTCTCACCAAGCTGCCTTGCCTATGTGGTTCTGTAGCCCAGCCACCTGTGCAAAGTCTCTAATTTTGTCCCTGATTCCTGAGACAGCTCTCATGGTCTGCCATTGTGGAGAGGTTGGAGTCGAATTGATTGAGTGTGGACAGCTGCTTTTATGCAGTATAACAAGTTTCAAACAGGTGCAAGTATACGGTAACTGAGTGGAGAATGGAGGGGCTTCTAAAGACAAGAACTAATCAGGTCTGTGAGAGCTCGGAATTCTTCTGTTGGGAGGTGATCAATCTTATTGCATGCATAAAAAGCATAATTACTTATTTAAATAACATACAGGATGTGATTCCAGATTTTTTGTTTAGATCCGCTTTCACAGTCTGACGTGTACATATGATAAAATTACAGGACCCTACGTGCTTGTAAGCTGGTGAAAACCTGCAAATGGCAGGTATCAAATACTGGTCCCCCCAGGGTATATATATAATATATATACTAGACTGTATATATTTCTGTATATATATATTAGTTACTTGATTAGATATATATATTACGTATATTATATATATATATAATATATAATAATACTATATATATAATACCAAGCTGCACACTAAAGGAACTCGCTCGGCCGTCACAACGATCCCTATGAAAATGCTGTGGCACTGCTAGCGGTACATGCGGACCATGTTGGGAGTCAGGCGTCATAGTACCACTGGCATTTTGACAAGGCGTCTTGTGACGCCCTCGGACTCAAGCGGGAGCTAGTCAACGGGTGCCGCTTTCCGGCCTCACACGAATGTGCAATCGCCACTCGCGTGGGATAGGCGGTCACAAGACATCAAAAGAACGCTACCTCAAGTACCAAAACAGCGGAAACGAAAATCGCCGAAGGTCGATCTCGGACACAAGTAGTTCCGTGCGTATCGGGATATACCGAGCGGTGTTATAGGTCGGCCTCCCGACCGGTCCGATATAAGTTATCCGGCGTATTAAAGCCCACAAACCTTTACGTGAAGCAAGCTGGACGATTCATAACGAAGGAAAGCGCGCAGCGAAAACGGGAACAATCAACAGAAGCGCACATTTAATACAGGGGAAGGCACGAAGGCACGTATAGAAGGATACAATTAAAAGAATCACGTATTTACAATCACGAGAAGAAACACAAGCAAGGGAACGATGCAGAGCTACCAACCGAATATGATTATACACAGCAGAACACTTATACAATTAAAAATCACCAACCGGCGCCACACACACACGTTACACTAGAACCCAAAAGAATGGAAGCAGTTGAGTCCCTCTCCGACGTCGCGTCGACGTGGTCCCCGCGGCTCGATCCGGCCCAGCGTGTCAGGCGAGGCCGTCTCGGTCGTGCCTCGCGCCTGCACGCGTTGGAACTCGACACGCAAACGGACAGAGTGTTACGGCGGCTATCAACCAGCGCGGATAGGGGGGGGGGGAAAGACTAGATGCCCAGAAGATCGGGAGAATGGAGGAATGGCGGAACCGCTCTCCCGCCAGACGACGAGCCGGAAAGACGGAGCAACCACGAAGCAGAGAAGCTCCACTCCAGCAAGAGCACCACCAAACTCGCTTCGCCGTCTTCCGACATTTTATATCCGGAGCTCCGCCCTGCCGCTAAAACCGCGCCGTTTCTTGCCGCACCCCTTCGAGGCGCGTTCGAGAAGGTCTCGACGAGGGGCGTGCCTGCCTCCCTGCCGTCACACCGCGCATATAGCCAGCGCCCCACCCGCTCTCCTCACCCACCGAAAGCGCGGAGACGAACTGCGCGCGACAAAAGCCACGAGCCCTTTGTGTGTTTTTTGTTTGAAAAAAAAAATAGAAAAAAGAAGAACCACAAGACACAAACGTCGCAGCCCAAGATAAACCATATTCCCGTCTAAACAACGGGCTTTTGGGCTAACACACAGGTACTTGCTAGAGATATCTCACCTACGGACCTGAACTGGGGTCAATGCGAATTCCACAGCCGTAAGCATAAATTATCCAGACGATATATTATAAAAAATATATAGATAGATAATGAAAACTGTATATATCTGTATATATACTGTATGATATATCCAAAATATATATATATCAATATAGTATATATAAGTATAATGTATTAATACTCAAGGACAATTAAAACAGCGATCGGCCTGGTCACTGTTTTCTCAATCAAGAGACATACAAGAAAGAAACTTCAGTACTCTGTAAAAGGAGTTCATAAGGGCAATAGTAAAACTCTGAAGCAGAACTAACACTTTTCGTTTATACCATTCGTCCATGGGCGACAGTGGGACCGTCACCTTGCTGAGAGGGCGTCCATGAAAGTCAATGACATCATCGGTCATTCGCTGACGACATTAACGTGTCGTCGACAAGACAGTCACCCACGGACAAAAGCGTGAAGGTGTAATTCCACTCCTCGAAAATTAGCGTCTCAATGGAAAACTGTTTGCACATCTGACCTACCTCAGAAATGTGAATTGGAGAAAAATCGTAACAAGAAACAGTTGATCTTCTCATACTATTAATACTGAGGACAATTTTGTGCTCCTCCTTAAGTTTTTCTCAACTAAGAAAGAAACTTCGTACCTGTAAGAGTCATCGCACATAGTGCAATAGTCAACTTTCAACGTGAAGCAGAATAAACCTTCTCCGTTGAGACGGGGACGAGGAGTGAAGAGGGCAGGGGGCAAATGTTAAGCAAAATTTTGGGCGGGGGTAAGCAAATTGAATACGCGGGAAGATGGGGGGGAGGAATGAAAGGCGGGTGATGGGAGGGATGGACAGGGGCGGGGGCCGGGGACCAAAAAGAGACGGGGGGCGGGGAGTGAAAGGCAGCGGGCGGGGCCAAGGTAAAAAATTTTGGCGGGGGTAAAACAAATGAAGGGTGGGTGGTGGGAGGCGGGGGGAATGGGAACAGGGGCGGGGGATGATTAGGCCGGGGGCAAGCACGCCCTGTCCAGTCCATGTCCTCGAGGGTGGGTGAGCTGGTGAGGTGTTGAAATGAAGGGGGGCGAATCCTCCGTCTGTGACGAAAAAGTATATATTATATATATATAATAAAAATATAAATATATAATTATCTATATATATATATATAAACGGTTACATGAAAACAGGTCAGTTACATCTGTTGATAATAAAGCCACGCACTTGGCTGATTGTGCAAGCTTCACTGCGCAAGCCGCTAACCGTGGCAATCATGCAGCCGACATGTGCTTCCAAGGGCTTTTATGGCAAAATGCATCATGTTGCCCTTGGGAAAGGGATCATCCACGGACAAACCAGGCTCCCGATGCACACACACAACACATCAGGTGGTGTGTGTGTGTGTGTGTGTGTGTGTACAGGTGCAATGAGTTCAACTTCACTCACGATCTATCTATGGATGCAACTCCCATCATGTTTCTATCAACGCAGCCACGGAAAACAAGCACTGGACCGAAGTCTGTATCAAAGGTAAGTCCCTTTCATGTGACTTTCATTTCGTTATTCATCTCCAAGAGATGCAGAGTTCGTCGCAACGTCACGGTGTACACACCAGAAGTTATGAGTTATTCGCTGCATAGAAATCATCTTTGAACTAAAATCAATGTGAGACCGAAGATTTGATTGGAGACCCTACCACACAATAAACGCTCCACGTCACAATTTCGGACCCCGAAATTTGATTCGCGGTTAAAACGGGGTTTCTCATTTTTGCGTGCAAATAAACATTGTTACCCCTCTGCTGAAGAGAGTATGGCCATTTGGGTCCCTGTTTGTTAATTGCCGAATCCTTCGGATTTCGCAAAAAAGTCGGTTTGTGTGTCATGTCGTGTGTCTTTGTTGTGTGTTTGTTACGCTGTAAAGCACACCTGTTTCAGCTGATCATGACCAAACTGGGGTACAGACTCGGCATGGTCCCAACTTAGAACTTGTCGTTTTAGGTGAATCTGTCAAAGCACAAGGTCAAGGTCCACCGAAATTCTTATTTCGCAATAAGCCCAGTTAAAAAATGGTCGTATCGATGTTCAAGCCACCAAATCCAAAAAGTGCATCTTCCGCAATCTACAAAATTTGTCTCAATTGGGTGGTCAACCAACACCCTGACTTAAGTCGGCGGATCGAATGTCAGGTGGGTCGTTCAAAACTTCAAAATGGCGATAAACGCCATTATCAAGTTCGATTGACCTTCCAAATATATGATCATGACCAACTGAATGGCCTGTAACTCACTAAAGCAGAGCACGATCGCTTATAAGAACAAATTGAACACACACAACACATAGACAAGATTCACGGAGATATACAAACCGGTCAAAATTTGTTTCCTTTTAAACTGTCAAAATCTTCTCTCTGAAGCGGCTGAACAGATCGAGGTGAAAACTTACACTAAGACCTCCTGTCCAAGGAAGGAACAAAAGGTCACATATGAATAAAATGTGATAGATTCCAGCGACGACGCCTTAGCCCAAATTGGGCCGAGACAGCCCACCAAAAACGCAATCTAGTCCGTAGCTTCCGATAAAAAGCGAAACCGCTACGGGTGTTTTCTATTTTGAAAAACCCCAAACCAAGCTATGCTGATCCACAGCGCTACAAGGGGTCAATCGCCGAATGTCGAGAATAAATTCGGCGGCAGAACAGAAATGCCGTGGATTTAAGACCGGGCGACGAAACACGAAAACAGAGCCGCTTAAGCAGCTTCGTTCCGTATGCGATTGCCAAGCGGTTTATATCGCCAAGTCGTCGGACCAGATGTTACGTTTTACGAAAAAGATCAGCCGGCTAAATTCCCGAACGCCCATGGCAGACGAGCGGGTGACATCAAACATATGGAATTATTTGCTACACATGGGAAGAAGACACGAGCAAAAAGCTACAAGCGATGTTCTATTTATTAGTACAGCACTTGTTATGTCACAACAAGGTCCCCTGAAGCTGAAACCAAAGCTGTACGCCTGTCCTGAGAATAGTGTTCATGGATGCTGGCCTCGTTCTTTTGAAGGTCCCAGGCATTTGTTTCAGCAAGCATCCAATCATAAGAATGAACAGAGTGAATGGTCTCTCCGAGCGTGAGAGAGCTGTTGATTTTGATGCTTATCAGTCCTCCATTTCCTGATGCCCTAAAGCGATGGTGGGTATAGAGCAGTTACAGTTGTTATTCTCTTCCATGGCAAAGAACCTGGGAAAAGTGCACATTTGGTGTACTGGAGAGATCAAGGTAAACCTTCACATCCAAGAGTCACCAGCCATGTCAAATACAGTAAATAACAAATCCTCCAGCGCCGTGACATTGCCGGGGTGCCTTCGGCGACCCGGTGATGGCAACGACAAAGTACATTGACACTGAATTGGAGAAGCGGTGTCCAATATATTGATTGATAATTGGCAAATAATAAAAAATAATAAATCCAAAAAACGTAAAATATTTAATTTTTATTCCTCCGATTCAATTTTTGGCTCATTGCAAACCAAAACCACGCGTGTTTCATCCGAATGTGGTAACTTTTTGAAAATTTAATTAACTCGCAATTAATTCAAAAAATTAAATCATAATCGATTAATTCCATTATCAATAAATGGACAAATACCCTTTATAAGACCAAAATATGTACGTCCGTGATCCAAATAATCAGCGTCCGAGTTAAAAAGGTGCTTGAAGATACTACCCCAGATGAGAAAAATAAATAAGTAAATTAAATAAACGTCGATAGTAATTAAGTAATTAAATCAATTAATTCATTAATCAGAACATGTTAAACACTGTTTGCCAACACTGTGCCAAATCAGCTTCCGAGCTCAAAGGCTGCTGAGATATCGCGCCGACAAACAATACACCAACAAACAAACAAGGGGCTCAGGCGGTCAGGCCTAGGTGTGACGAAATTCATGCAAAGACGTCACCTGTACACATTAGACCAATGACATATGTAGTGCAAAATGCACTTAGAATTACGCGGGATCCTCTGCTAAGTTTGATGAAGATAGGCTGAGAGCGTTGCGAGTTACCATCATTCACTGGTGCCGAGTGAAAACGAGCGACAAACGAGACACGACGACATAAAAAGTAAAATTCGTCAAACAAAAAAACAAACAAATTCTAGAGGGAGAGCACACTCGGTAGAAGTGCAAACCCGCCGCCCAGTACAGCTGGGAATAAAAACCTTATATCCCTGAATTCATTAAATATGACGTCAACAGTGCTGACAAAGTTATAGTTCCTTCTCTAACAATCTATTTTTTTGGGGGGGGGGAGGGGAAAGGGGGGGGGGGGAAAAATCACTTAAAAACATTGTAGAGATGCAGAAAAAAAATTAAATTTCTCTAACTTTTGGGGAAAGGGAAGGGGGGGGGGGGGTGGAATCACGAAAAAACAAAAAAAAATAAAATTTCCTCATTACTTTTTTTTGGGTGGGGGGGGGTTGGGAAATCACGTTAAGAACATTAGTAGAAATGCCCAAAAACCAAAAAAAATTTTTTTCCTCTATTATTTTTTTTTTTTTTTTTTTTTTGGTCGGGTGGGGGGGGGGTTGTAACAATTTTTGGGGGGTTGGAAATCATAAAACATGTGAACAAAAAAAAAAAAAATTCCTCTATTTTGGGGGGGTAAACAACTTTTTTTGGGGGGGGGGGTTGGGAAACTACTTAAAAATGTAGAAATGCAAAAAAAACCAAATCTCTGATTTTTTTTTTTGGGCGGGAACAATTTTTTTTTTTGGGGGGGGGGGGGTGGAAAAACACTAGAAACATGTATATTAAGATGCAAAAAAAAAATTCCGTTAAACAAATTTTTTTTTTGGGTTTGGGGGGGGGGGGCAAAATGTCGCAAAATTAATCGGCATGAATAGTCGTGATGCAGCTCCATACTAACCCCGCCGTCGATCCGCAGCCAAGTGTATACCGTCGCAAATCCGTCAAGGAGTTTTTCCGTTTACTGTTCATCGTAAACAACAAACAAACAAACAACAAACAAACAACAGAAAGGGTAAAACATATGAAACCTCCCGATCTCGGATGCGAGGTAAACAAGTCGTGAGTGAGTAAACTGAGAACACAAGTCCTTGCCAAGCGGTAAGCGTCACCAAAGGCACGAGTTGCGGTGCAGGTTTAATGTGTGTGTCAAACACTGCTGGAACACAGAACACAATACAGGATTTTGTTTCCGCTGCGATGTCCAACTGAAGACTCATGAAAGTAAATAAATATGTGTTTATTTGTAGGGAAGATCAGCACCTTCGATCCGCGAAATCCCTTAAATGCAAATACTAAAACGGATATATCTGGAGATTTAAATTGCAACAAAAAGGCTCCTGCTATAAGATTAGTCGATTAGTAAATAATTAGTGTTATAGTGAAGAATAGTTTAGAATAACTTGGAGCTTCTTACGATTTCTTTTGAAACAACCTTCAGCCAGGTGTTACTCGTACGAGGTTGGAGTTTTGGTTGTTGAGTAAATTTGGTGTTCGCATTGCTGTTTGCAATTAACGTGTTGCTGAAAACAATTCTGTTCATTTTAGAATCTTGCAATAAATATAAAAAACAAAAATATAATTGTATAACGAACCTCCGATTGGGGGTTCGAGATCGCAGCAGAATGTTATGTATTACTCACAAGAATTTATTTCCTGTGTGAATATATTGTCGTCAAGCGGAAACAAGCGACCCATTTCCTCGAGTCAATCCGCTGAAGGTTCCATCGAACTTTTGGCCGTTGTTGTTATGTTGTTGGTTGTGTTGTTGTGTGTTGGGTAAGGCCCCCGGACAGTTCTCTCGAGAACAATGTGGTTGCGGCACGGGAAGACAGCCAATGATCTCCCAGAGCGACCCAAGAGATCCCCCACATCCAGGAAGGTGACCCCCGCCTCATGAAGCACGGCCATGACAGAGTTGAGAGAGAGAGAGAGAAGAGAAGAGAGAGAGAGAGAGAGAGTAGAGAGAGAAGAGAGAGGAGAGAAGAGAGAGAGCGGAGACAAGAGAGAATGGTCGGCGCATAGCGGACCTGATCGGTCGAACTGGCGTGACACTCAGGCCTCGCCCTGGACGACATCTGCGCAGCCGAAGGGAAGAAATGGGGGAAGATTGGGCGTGCCAGCCCGAGCTGACTGTGCTCGGCCAGTTATGGTGCAATTGAAAGTTTCGTGTAGCAAAAATGAGTTCATAGCCACACTCGTGTACATTGTACTAGTTGTCCACGCGACATGGGTCTGTTGTGGTCGACATGAAAGTTACGCCTGGATGTCGAGAACTGTATTTGTGTTCGTTGTCTCGCCGTGTGATTTCTTGTTTGAGCTCCTCCATGGACTTTGATCAACATCGAACAAGAATAAAGACGCTTTTAACATCTTCTGGTGCTCTGTTACAGGAGATAATCAGTTACCCAACTTGGGCCGCGGCAACCCAGATGGAGGTCGTGGACGTGTGAGACAGCGCTGTGACATATAACGTTGGCAAGCTGCTGCGGTGCATCAGTATCGTCACACAGTGTATGCTTACTTGATGGTCTAAGACCTGGCTGAAAAATATTCAGCAATCCGGTCAATAAATGTTCTTGAGTTTGAGCTTAGCCGGAGTGCCTCGCTGTTGAGTGAGAGGAACATTGGGACACAGCCTCCACCTCGTACGTACTCCACCACTCTAACCATTGGAAGGTCGTAGAAAGAGAGGTGGGTAATTTTAGTTTTTGAATACAGGTTTAAGTCTCGTGGAAGGAGCGAGAACATCTAGAGAACGGAGTCGAGTGGTATCAGGCCCACAACATCATGAACACAAGGAGGGAACCAGTGGAGAGAGGCGAGGGGAGTGGTCCAGCTGAGCAGTACCGGGGCCTAAGGGGACAGGCTGCCGGAGGTCAGGTCAGTGATCCAAGGAGCGAATGCGCCGGAGCACCGCCGCGTGACCAGATAGGGCGGAGGAAGGTCTCCTTGGTGAGGCACAACGCGCGATTTCCCATTTCGGCGATGCCGCGAAAGGCTGTGAGTCTGCGGACCATCCTCTCTGCATGCTTGGGGGAGTGTGTTTTTTCGGAGATTGGTGGCAGGATTCTGCACTCCAGCCACAGAAGAACACTCAAAAGTCAGGAAATCTGAAAGCACTCGTGAGAGTACCTCCTGGTGCGCCGTCCTTTTCAAGGGCACGCTCACCAGATGGCGGATGTTGGGAAAAACCATGCGGGACGACCACTTATCCTTGATGATAGGAGAAAACGATAGAGTAACCTCCAGGGCCAGATTGCAATGGGTGTGGTGCGAGTGGGTACTGAGGTGTCGACAGTGGGTGCGGACAAATGTGAGAGGAAAACTTTGACGAATAAAAGTTCCATTTGACC
>JAXMNL010000117.1:143738-157499 GCA_035128595.1 Eptatretus atami | reverse complement strand
GGTTGGGGTACCAGGGTTCGAGTTCGGGGTCAGGGTGCCATGGTCAGAGTTAGCTATACCAGGGTCAGAGTTTGGGGTCAGGGTACCAGGGTTCGGGGTACCATGGTCAGAGTTAAGTGCACCAGGATCAGAGTTTGGGATCGGGGTCCCAGGGTCAGAGTTTGGGGTCAGGGTACCAGGGTCAGAGTTTGGGGTCAGGGTACCAGGGTCAGAGTTTGTGAGAGTAGATGAAGAGTGAGTGTTTTTTAGAGAAATTTGTTGAGTCTTATTTTTTTCTTTTTTTTAGGTTTGGTGGCTAAGGATGTTCCTAGAGGGGGTTGATATTATTTTGTGTTTGATTCTGCAAAGTGTGTCTGAGTCTTTCTTTAATACTAATCGGGTGTTTTGTATGGCTTCGCTTTAATTTGTGTATGAGTCATTAGTTAGGTTGCAATTGCAGGGGACAGTTTGTACAGTTGATGTGTTTACGCCATTCGCCATTCTTTGGGTAAAAATGTGTTCATTTTTGGATTTTAGTTTGTGGTTTGTGATGATCTCGTTTTGGTGTTATTTTTCATCTAGATGTTCAGTGTAGTTGATGCTATAGCAATGTGGATAGGGGCTTGATATGTTAGTAGAATTTAGTTGATTTGAATGTGCTGATTTCTGTATACCTCCTACCATTGGTTGTTATTTTTATTGAGTAGCATGGGTTTACGTGATGTTGTTGGATTTCTTTTTGTGGGTTTGTTGTTTGTCCATCGCATTGGTTGGAGGTATTTTTACTTGGTTTGTGATTATGGAGTCATTAAGAATGAGGTTTGCAGGTTCGGCTTATGTTTCTCTTTGAGGGTTTTGGTTGATACAAGTTGGGGAAATGTGGATCTAGGCAAGTACTATTATAAGTGTTGAATGTCTGACATGGTTACTTAGATTTGTCGCTTTTGTAGTTTTTCGTTTGTGAGTTATGTGTTTGGTTTTGTTGTCCAAGTAATAGATTTGTTCGTTGGGACTTGTGTTCTATGGCTTTTTTTTTGCCAGATAGCGGCTTCTGATAGTTTATCTCATTTGAGTTTTCTCGTAGTTATTTTTTGGTGGGTTGTGTGAAAGTTTGGTATTGAGATTATGTTTTTCGGTTGTGGGGTATTTACTTGTCGTTTTTCTCTGAATTATTATGTGGCGTCTCTTTTGTTTAGGTTATTTGTGTTCCATGATATCTGCATGATAGTTGACGGAATCTCTCTCTTTACATGTGTTGTTTGTAGTGTAGTGATTTGTTGATAAGGATCATAGTTCAGTGGTAGTTTCGGTCTTTGGTTAGGGAGAGGAATTAACGTTGATGCTTGCCATAGTTGGTTGCAAAGGTGTGCTTGGTTCATTTCGATGGGATTTGAAGAGATTGTAAATTATTACGACTATGGATTGATACTTTTTTGGTCGATGTGCATGATTCAGTTTGTCTTTACAATGAGATTGCGTTATGTTTGAAATTGTTTGTTTTTTAGCGGTTGATAGTGGATTGTTGTATTATTTGATCGATATTTGTTGGTGGAGGGAATTCTTCTATAGGGAAGGATTAGGATGGGCTCAGAATTGTACTCTGTGGTATATGGGAGATGTTTGGCACTACAGTGTGATTATTTATATTTATATCATTCTGAGTATATTTTGTGTGTTTTTTGATCGAGATGAATTGTTGCATTTTCTAGAAGAAGGTAGGGAGATTAGACGGTGGGGTGGTGTTCGGCGTGGGTGTCTTGGTGGGGTTTGGGGGGTATGTCTGATGGGGGTTAGTGGGGGTGAACATGTGGTAGTTTGTGCGAATATGGTGGGTTGTGCTCTGTGGTTTCTGTATTTAGGTGGTGGTGATCTTTGTTGAGTCTAATCATCTTTTGAGTATAATGTTGAGTTTTTGAGATATTTAGGCTACTGTTTGTTTTATTTTTGTGGGCTCTATTTTTGAGATAACTGTCATTTGAGGATTATTAGTGGTCAAAGATTTTGGTCGGTAGTGGCTTACTATTAGAATTGTTTGAGGTGATAGTTATATGTTTTAATTCGTATTGATTTAGATAGATTTGAACAGTTCATACAGTTGTCTTTATTTTGTGATTGGGTTTTAAAAAAACGAATTGGGGTTATAGGGGGTTTTGGAGGTTTTGGCTTACGAGATGCATCTTACTATATTACACATTGTAGGGTAAAGTGGAGTTGGATAGAGTTATTTCAATGTGCTCTATAAGGTGTTGATATGCTTCGGTGCTGTTTAATTTTTCTTCCAAAATTGGTGTGCGTCTGCCCCTCCCCTTCTTTCCTATACAGATTCTACATGAGGTGCGGTCTGCTTACGAGATCATTTAGACTAAGGTTTGTTAGAATTGGCATGAATCTTTGTTATTGTGAAGTTGCGTATGTGGATGAATTGAAGATCTATTCTTGATTTTTTAGTTAATTCATTTAAATAGTTAAAATTTGTAATTAACTGTATATAAGTTTCTTGTGTTATAGCTTCGCTAGTGATTGTTTCAACTCATTTTTTATCTTTATATTCTAGCTGAACGTTAAGATATAGCTGTGTTGAATCTAGATAAACTAAGTTGGTGGTGTTAAAACAACACATCCCGGCTATTTAGGAATCACTTCGGTGTCGGTGACGATTGTACTTTTGCTTCCGTTGTTTTTAAACGCTTTTGCGGATGTTATGAATACGATTTTGTTTATTCTATTCATGTTGTGAGTATTATTCTAGTTTTTTGAGTGCTTCTTGGTCTGAGTTCAGCATTATTTGAGATGAATAAGGAAACTAAAAAATAAACAGATATACATGGCATTGTTGTGAATCTCGTGTTTGGCTTATTGATCTTCTGCTTCGGTGTTTTTGTTTCTGTTATTTTTTGTTTCGTGTTTGTGTGTCATGGGGAATGATGCATTGCCGGGAGATTAAAGGTATTTTGTCGGGTAGAATGAAAGACCATCAATTAATTATCAGTCATTGGTGTATTTATTTCTTCACTGATTTTTAATCTAATGATTAATCTGCGCTATCATAAATATTTTAACTGTGCATTATTTATCGCTGATTTTTGTTGTTTGCGGTGGTGATTTTTTCGTTTGTTGTTTAGGGCCCTTTTTTGGAATTGTATCAGTTTTGCGGAGTGATGGGATAATCTGGGATATGTTGCCATGATTGGTTTAATATCATCAGACTTGTGCGTGATTTTGCTTTACACTGATTGTGGATATACGGTCTAATGGTATTTTGTTGTCTAAGTTTAGTAATTGGGATGTGCTAATGTTGTGATTCCCATGATCTATGGACTTCTGTTATAGTCTTATAAGCGATGTAAAGAATAGTATTAGATTGGATTTTAGGTGTTGCTAAGCGTTCGGTTCTTCTAGGCAGGTCCGATGTAGATTTATTTATTTTTATACTTCGTTTGGTGGCTGACGGTATAAGGATTAGGCATGGAGATTCAAGAACTGAATGTATGGATTGATGTAGATGAGCAGATTGGAGGGGATTTGAGAGGCTCAATAAAAGTGCTGCATAGAGGAAGGTTGGAATATGGAGTAGATTTTTCTGTATGGTTTGGTATATCTCTGTTGTTTTTGCCTCTTCTTTTGTTGGTGCGGCTGCTGTTGGGTGGATTTGAGATTGGTTGGTGGTGATGCTGTTGTCAATTCTGGGGTGGTATGTTTGTCCGCTTTTATGTGGATAATGACCTGCAGGTTCTGTGAGTTTTCGTGCGGGCAGTTAAGGATGTAGTCGATAGATTGACGGGTGTGGATAACTGTTGCTTTGTATTCGAACGAGAGATCCGTGGTCTTTTCTGGATTGTCTTCTTTGGCTTCCTTCACTGTTGTGTTATGTACTATGTATATTAAGTGCTGGGAACAGAGATGGTTAACTCTGGTTGTGGATTGTCTTAGTTGTATGCATTAGTGTTTATTGTTTGAGGTGTTACAAGTAGTATTACTTTTACTTATGTGTTGTTTTGGTTAGCTAGAAGACGGATCTCTCATTTCAGAGATTAACTTGAATGAAATGTTTTTTTGTTGTTACTTTTTATCGTATTTGGGAACAGTTCTGAGAAGGATGTCAAGATGTGGTGGCACTTGGAGTATCGATGTATAATGTTATTCCATTTTTCCGTTCGAGACTTCCCTTAACGTATTTCACCAGTTCAGTGGAAAGTGATATTTATGGGGTTCTAGTATGGGATGTAGTGTGGTTGTAGATTGGCTGTGTTACTGGTGTGGCGTATTTGGGTTTTTTTAAAAAAGGAGAAGTTTTTTCGAGGGTGCTTATGTTTGGGTGGCGATTATGCTTTTGAGGGTCAATGGTAACCATGTTGAACTAGTATCTTGGGAATGTTTATATCGTATTACTAATGGTAATTCCAGTGGCTGGCAAGATCGGGGTCGTAGTGACACTATATTAGAGTCGTTGCAGACTTGTAATTTTCGGGGTACACTTGAATTGTATATTTTTCCACTTATCGTGGGAAGCGTGTTGTCTTCGACGAGTGGTGGGTTATTTGTCTCTTGAGACATCATGAGTTTAAATCTTTGAGATTCTATAAAGTTGGTTCATATACTGATGATAGGTAGTCTTAGTACAATCCTAAGGATGGCGACATGTTGATCAAGGACTGGTAGATAGGTTTTTTTTTATTTTGGCTTTGGGTCTATTCTAACCATCTTCGAATCTTGGGAAACTTCTTTTCCATGTATCATTTTTTTTTCGTATCAGCCAGTGTTTTGGTTGTTTGTTTGTGTCTTTTGTGTTGCGCAAAAAGAGGCAATTATAAATCTGACGAGTCGGTACAGACCATACAGTGTCAGATAGACCAATGAAGCTCATTATATGAGTGCTCCTCCAACCATATGAAACATTTGAGATACTGCTGATGAGATTAGTAGGCTGAAGGTTGTTAGCTGATGCTGAAGTTCGTCGCTGGGTAAATGGAGTTAGCGTGGCATGATAATCACTAAGTATGGTAGGACTACGAGGATATTTCCCGGTTAGGTTGCTTTTGTTGCGATTTATGTGTGCGTGTGTCACTTGTGAAGCCGTCGTGTTATGTTTGTTGATTTGTCATTAGTGGGGTTACGTTGGAGTTGGGATCTCGGATCGAGTCATATGTTAATAAGTGTATATAGAAACGTATCTTGGATCTTCTTTGGTGTGTTGGTCTGTTAAAATTTGTACCTGTCTGTCGACTGTTGGCAGCTCACAGTGTTGTATTACGATATTTTAGTACTACATGTGATCTTGACTATATGGTTATGTTGTTTGATTTGTTATTCTGGTGTTTTATAGGAGAGCGTAAGTCCATGTCTACAGGTCTTGACTTGCTTTTTTTGAAAGTTTTACTTTGTTTTGTGCTCAGCAGTATTGGCTCTGCAGGGGTTCTGTAACTGACGTGGATATAGGGGTGTTCCTGGATTGAGGTTAAGCTTCTGGGGCGCATATATTAGTGTGCTGCTAGTGAGACGTTCATGAGCTCGAAAGTGGCGTCAGACCATATGTTCATTTTCACATTCGCTAGATGTGTCTCTTTGTGACTGTCACTATGTTTTGGATTTTGGATGCTTGGTTGTGTTGAGGTAGTGTGTTATGAAGTTGGGTTGATATGGGTTGGGAGTGTTGAGTTTCCGTTGGTTATGGGACATATATTAGTATTCTAGAAAATCTGTACAAGATGTACGAGACAGAGGCATTGACTTTAGAAGTTGATAGGGGCTGGTCGGAGAGGTTCCGTTGTAGTTTGATCGGTTTTTGAATCGTTATTGGCGGAGGTTGAAATGTTTAATATGCGAGTGTACTTGATCGTAGTAGCATTGGGTAGTGTTATATCATATTTTTCCTTTGTAGTTTTCCTACCTTGATTCAAGTTTTTATGATCTCCTGATATGCTTGATAGTCAAGCATCTAGTAATTCATTGTGTGTTGTTGTTGCTTGTGTTTGCCGGTTATTGGGATTGATTTTCTGTTTTTTTAGTAATTATTGTTTTTTGGTCGTCTTCCTTTAGATTTTATTGTCCAACTTATATTGGGTTGGTTTGTTGACTGTTTTATCATACCGGTCGTTGCTAGTTAGCTAGTGAATTATATGGGCCAACCTGGAGTAATGTGCGAGTTATGTGACTCTATATGTAGATTTTGGTTTGTAGTTAGGATGGTCTAGAAATTTCTATCAAGGTACTCTCGACATATGTCATCTTCTGTATCATAGTCTGTCGTAACAGCCTAGTTATAGCGTATAACAATCTTATATTTCTAATGGTTATTAGTTTGACCTTGGTAATTTACTGAGACATTTGTTGCACAGTTTTAGTTTTGGGTGTGTTGATTTACATTGCATGGATGTTTGGAGTGTAATGCTCGGCTGACTGTCAATCCGCAAGACATTTTGTTATGTCAGCTGATAGATTGTCGCATTATAGCACACGATGTCTTCTATACCCTGGTATACTTTAACTTGAATGCCAATCGGCGTTGAGTGCGCTCATTCTCGCTTTCGAAGGTTCCGGATTGGTAAGGGTTATGGAATTTAGAGTACGGACTAGTCAGCTGAATCATACCTTCGGCTGCTCAATGAATTCCTTGTATGTGTTCTGATGTCAACTACATTTGTCTGTGAATGGTTAAGCGGACTGAGATTGAATTTATTAAGCTGGACAAGTGGACTCTAACAGCGACGATCAAATTGTAATTGGCATCAAGACTGGTTGCAGCTGAGAGCTACAATGTTTGTTTTTCTGTGCGACTTAGATAGTCTAATTTAGTCTGGTTGGATCAATCCTATCCATGTTATAAATATGGCTTGTCAGCTCTTGAGGAGGACTACTTTAAGATCGCTATCTCTACCTTTGGACGGCAAACGCTTTATATGAGTCGGATCATTGAGCCGGTTGTGCTTAGATGGCTAGAATGTTTTTGCGGTTGAGTGCTTTTGCCGACCGTGGTTTCTGCGCGCCGATGACTTTGCCGACATTTGTAACTATTCTGCGATTTAAACGTATGTTGGGGTCTTTAATCTGGATTTTCATATAGCAACCATGGCATCGCAAAAACAACGAATGTTTCTTGGAAATAGAGTTGTTTGGAGTGTGATAGAAGGCTGTCTTGTCTTGGTGGACGATGTATAGGGAGGTTCTGGAAGCATTTCTGATTTCTTTTCTTTAGTGTTCATTTTTAGGTGTCTTGGTACCTTGAAAGTGGATATATTAAGGCAAGTTTTGGTGACATTTTATGTGCATGTTCATAGAGTATTTTCACGTTATCTTTTTGAAGAATGTTCATGTTTGACTGTCCCTTGTTGAATAGATTAGCTAGCTTGAAATAAGATTGTGAATTCTGACTAGGATTTGTTGAGGAATGTTGTTTTCCTTGGTTACAATATGCGATTTCGAATCTTTAGTCCCTGTACATTAGCCGAATTTGAACGACGAGAAAGCTGGCTGTTCTTCCATTCATATTTTACGCTATCGTCAATACGCGCACCTGAAAAGAAATCATATTGAATTTTTAGTGCCGCGTTTCATTTTATAATATATTATTTAGATTGGTCGTATTATTATTAGTTCTAAGATGGATTAGATGGCTTTGATCTCCTAAGTACTATGTATAGTAATGGAATCAAGAATGCTATTTCTGTTTTCTCTCAAGTGAAATTTATGGATTTTTAGTGCAATCTATTATGTTTGGTTTATTTTGCGGCATCTGAGTGGTCCATTTGAATTCCTTAAGTATTGCTCTGTAAATGTGTGTGAGAATCTGTTTATACGATCGGTTTCTGATAGTTAATTAGAGGATCGTTTTGGCTACTTATTCGGCAGAATAATGTGAGGGAGCTAGGTAAAGATAAAACTGTAATAGCGAACAAATGTGTAAGTTGGTATTTGAGATGAGGATTATAGAAAATGGCAGTTTGCATCTCCCAGACTTATAAATGTTATGAAGTGGAACGAGTTCCGAGAATCACGAGGCACCTTAGCTTGAGGTGGCAATACGGCTGTCGGTCGCTGGGTACGATAGGCCGTAAGATGTATTTAAAACAAATACTACTAAGGTGAACCACGAAGTTGGAGGATAAGGAAGAGATTCGTACCCTCATTTGCCCGCCCACCGAGGCCCTCGGCGCACAGGCCTCCTCTGCTATCGAAGGACGTACATGACCATTAAAACAACAACTACATCAGTAAGAGGAAAGAAAGAACCTCAGCTCGGTTTATATTAGCCCGCCCACCGAGACTCCTCGGCGCACGCGCCTCCTCCTGCTTCGAAGTGACGTTACAAGACATAACAACAACTACGACGTAAGAGGGAAGAAAGAACCCACACACTGATAAGCCCGCACTACGTGAGAGGGCTGGCCGCACTGGTTTCAGTTCCTCCTGCTTATCAAGGATTACGACCATATTGATACACAAATCATACCTTTAACGACACGATGAATGCATTAGGACTCACTACATATCTGTTTATTTAGCTTGTTTTTTTGTCTTCTCTCGGTTCTACTTCTTTGGATCGCGTTGCGAAGTGTTACAGGTTGGATGTTGCTGGGTTCTTGTGGCTTGGTTTTTCAGTTGGTTGATGCCTCTATTCGCTGTTGAGTGTTTGGCGATGGAACGGGATGGAGCGATACGGGGCATTTACTGTGTGAGATTGATGTGGGCGGTTGTTTGGGTTCTTTTTTTTCTATTGTTTTCTGGGATGTATGTTTTATTTGTGTGTGATGCTGGGATTGTATGTGTTGATTCCGTTATTTGGTGATGATCTCTGTCGAGAGACTTATTTAATGTTGGTGGATTCTTTTTAAGGGGCTTTATTAGTGACGGCAGGTGGGTGCGTCAAATCTTTTGTATCTGTTTTTGGCGTCAGGTCGCGATCTATTCCAGATTAGGTTGCGGAAATTTCTGATTTGTGTGCTCGGTGAATTAGGAGTGTTTTTATAGCGAAACATTTCGGGGGAGTAGTATCGATGAGGTTGAGTGGTTTGCGAATTTAACGTGGCTGTCTACCAAGGCCGCGAGTGAACGACTGTATCGGCTTAGTTGTGATTATATCGAATTGGTGGGTGGTCAATGGAACGATTTTGTTCTGAGTTGTGGATTCGTGCCGCCTCGAGATATATGTTTCTCCGTAGGGACGACGAGAGTGAACTGGGGAATAGCGAGTATGTTCAAAGTAATGTCTCGTTTTTCGTAACTGTGTCGGCTCAGTGTTGGTGGTGTGGGTTGGGTTGGTTGTGTGTGTGGTGGGGTGTTGTGGAAGTATGAATGTTGTGTGGATGCCGTTGATGATATTGTCGATGGAGGGTCTTAATGCGTGTTTTTGTGTGAACGGTCGCTCTTTTCTCTGACACCGTAATGTTGTCTTGTATTGGGTGTTGTTTCGGATAAGTCGAGGGTCATGGAGTGAGGTAGCTGAGTTCATTTCGGTTACTTGCGGATGTCGAGTAACGAGGGGCGCCTGGGTGATCTTCGTGTGGCTGAGTGTGGGGTTCTGGTGCGCGCGGTCACTGTTGTTCCTCTGAACCTGGGAGCCTCTGGTGATACTACTTTCGATTCCGATATTGGGGGGGTGGTTTGTGGTGTGGGGTGTTATTAAGAGTAGATCTGGTAGACAGAGCTGTTCGAGTTATAGGGCGTGTTCTAGAGTCAGTGTTTATGGGGTAGGCAGGTTAGGTCGATTGTCGAAGTTGGGGTTGGGTGTACATTGGTTTTGGGTATCGCCTCGCTATTTTTTGGGCATGTGTCAAAGTGGAGGTGTGTCATGCAGGAGAGTTGGGTGTCTGTGGGATATACTCTGGAGGTCCAGTTGAGTTGTTTATCCGGGGTATAGTTTTGAGGCCGGTGGTACCGCATGGGTGAGATTGTTGGGGTGTATCCAGGCATAGTTTGTGTCATTGGTCGGGGTACGAGGGGGTCTATGAGCTTGTGGGTGTGTACCAATAATTAGTAGTCCAGAGTTTGGGGGATTGGGGTATGTGACAGGGTTCCAGGTGGGGGTGACAGGGTGCTTATGGTCAGATTAGTTACCTTATATTGGTTTCGTGCAGTAGGTTAGAGGTTTTGGGTCAGGTAGCCGTATAGGGTCGGGTGGCGAGGAGTCCGGAGTTTAAAGTGCACCTCTAGGGTATCATAGATGTTTGGATGGGGTCAAGTAGATTCGTATGGTCAGGGTACTTAAGGGTCATGAGTTTTGGTGTGTCGGGTACGAGCGTAGTTTGGGGCAGGTACCAGGGTAGAGTTTGGTTCAGGACTAGAGGTTCGAGTTCAGGGTCGGGTGTCACCACGGAGTGAGGATACCTGAATAGAAAACGTCCTGCCATCGTTTTCCATCCTCACCCTTTTCTCTAGACTCTCCTCTCTGCACTTCGCCCCCTCCCCTCCCCATTCCTTCCTCTGTATATTATTGTTGCCTCCACCACCAAAGTGTTCTACTACATGGGCATGTTTCACCCCGCCTGTTTGTGTGTGAGCATGATATCTCAAAAAGTTGTGAATGGATTCGGACAAAACTTGTGGACAGTTGGATGTGTGACAAGGACGAATTAATGAGTTTGGGTTCAGGTTCTCATCGAGATCCAGTCTATCAGTGGTGGACAAAACGTGAACCGTCAGCCTGACCGAGGGATCCGCTGTCTCGAGTCCCGTTCTAGTTAGTGGTTGCGCTTCGTGGTTGTTCTCCAAACAATGGTTGCTGTCTTCATCAAGTTAACTGATACTTATTTGAACCTTTTTGCCTTGCTTTATAATCACGTGACCACTGTAAATGGCTTATATTCACGGATAGCACCTGTATTTGATTGTGATGGAAGGGTGGGGATTTGGGGGGGGGTGTGAATCACTGTTATTTCACATGTCGATCATGTTTATTATTTCTTGGACAATGTCTATGCAAATGCGGTGTTGTCTCTTTTGTGCAATTTCCTGTCTATCATGTATTTCCTCTGTCCTGGATTGTTTCTTCTGTTTCACACCCACAGAATGTCTTACTCACTTGACCCGACTCTCATGGTGTCCAGAAATTGGAACAACATGGAACCGAAGATGTGGATGAGATGTCCACGTTTGCTTCAAATGAACGTCGCGCTAACAAGTCCAGATAGTATTGAGGACATGCCAGAGCCTTCCGGGAGATACAAGTCCCAGGCTTCCTGAAACTCCCGCCAAAGGTTCAATCACCTCGTTAAAAAGTCACCTCCTCCAGTCACTTCTGAGTGCAACCGAAGTCACCCTCATTCAGTCGCTCAGATGCAAAAAGCTGCGCTCATGGTTTGTGCGACAACACAGACAAAGTCACGTCCCTCGTCGTCTCAGGTGGCAGGAAGCACACACTAATGTTTCTGGCTTCACCTGTACCTGAGATCGCACTTCCTTCACTGCGAGTTCACTCTAACACACCATATCGATCGAGGCCGATTGGGTCCAAACGAAATCCCAAAGTCAAGTGTCGGTTGAAAGCCGAATTACCTCCGACAGAGACTTACGGACACGTGTTCACAAAAGAGAAAGGTAACGTACGCTCAAAAGACCTACCAGCTGTCGCAAGACCTCGAGCTCACCGTGTTAAAAAGCGTTTCTAGTTACTCAGTGGCCAACCAAGAAACAGTGCATGACCTGGAGGTTTGACAGGTCTTCACACTCTGTGTAAAAAAATGGTTTCTGAACACCCGCGCGCTCTCAAGCGAAAGACACTGTGGGCTCGTCGATTGAAATGCTCCAAGGCTCAAGATGGAGAAAAGAGAAACCGCACTCTTGAAACCTGCCACAGCGACATGCAGAAAAGAGAAACCGCCCTCCTGAAACCTGCCGCAGCACATGGAGAAAAGAGAAACCCGCCCTCTTGAAACCTGCCGCAGCGACACTTGACATTACACGGACGAAAGTTGTTGAGGGTTGTGATGTTGAGAAGCTCTGTGAGGTCGGACCTTGGATCAGGTGGTTCACAATGGCTTTTCACAAAAAAGAAAGAACATCATGTCTGGATGGGATGAGAGATGGGAGAGAGAAGAAGAAGAAGAAGAAGAAGAAAAGAAGAAGAAGAAGAAGGCTTTTCACAAAAGAAGAAAGAACATCATGTCGGTGATGGGATGGAGATGGAGAGAAAAAGAAGAAGAAGAAGAAGAAAAAGAAGAAGAAGAAGGCTTTTCACAAAGAAGAAAGAACACATGTGGTGATGGGGATGGAGATGGGAGAGAAAGAAGAGATGGTGATGTCGGCGGGAGATGTAACAGATGACAGGATGATTGGAGCAAAAGAGGGTAATGTTTAATGTTCAGAAAAATGTGATTTCTAACTCCTCGACTGATGATGAGGTGTGAGAGATCTTCGATTTGGAGTTGGAGAAAATCATCACTCCCCCCCCCCCTCTACCCACCTCCTTGAAGGTTTAGGGTGTTTCTTGTCCCAATGTCAGTGTACTCTCCATCACGTCACTCTTACATGGACCAACGTTTTTGATTCAATAAAGATTCTTTAAAATGTTTTCCCTTTTTAAAATCAAATTATATTATTTAATTTTTGGCTGATGTGGAATTTACATTCCAGATAAGGTGTTGTCATCGTGCACCGTCTGTCTGTCCGTCTCCTTTATCGACTTCCCGGCAACCCGGGCCGACCCGGCTGAATCTGCAGCACATTCCTCGTGACTGCCAACAGGAATATGTAAAGCTCGTTGCGGTCGTGACTTTAAGTCGGTCAAAATGACCTACCTAGTAATTTCTTCAAAAATATTCATTCGCCAGACCCACCAGTCAAAAGCTACCAATTTTGGGTAAAAACATTAGAACAGGGATCCTGATGTTAAATATCGGAGGTCATGCCGATCAGTGACGGGAAGTGCGTCAAAATGGCGTTCTCGTCATTTTGGGAAAATCGTGTAAATCCTGTGGACAAAAAATGTTTCCAGGACCACGAGTCGGAATCGAACCAAATTTGAGTTACAACATGTGGACACGGTCTCATGCTAAATTGCGGAGGCCATGCTGATCACATGACCGGAAGTGCGTCGAAATGGGTCACGGCAAGTTCCTTCAAAACCCTTCTTCTCTCGACCACCAGTCAGAATGTTCCCAAATCTCGGTTACAACATTACCAGGGCCCAGATAAGCTCCAGGTCCAGTGGTCCCATCTTTCATCATGAAAAAAATGGCCGCCCATTCAAGTATGTACAATGATTGATATACACTCATAAACTCTTCAAAGAGTCGAGAAGCATTTAAAATCCATAACTTTTATTCCTGGCGTTTTCTGAACTACCAAGACTTAAATAACAAATAGGACAAGAAAATGAGACCAGGTGAGGCCATTCGGCCCATCATGCCTGCACGACATCAACAGCAACTCATTTTATCACACAAGATCGAAGGAATTTGGAACGTCAGTCGATTTGTTTGTAGGCGCAAATTGGTTTATAACATGTTTTTATGTCGGGAGGATTAACGAGAGTGTTTCATGTACCGGCCGCCATTATACTCCCACTCTCATACAGTTTGTCTGGACTCGGCGAGGGAAGTTTGATCCAAGTCCTTCACGAATCGGCTGATGCCAGGCAATAACTAGAACGGCTAGAGACGATGGTACGTCGCTTAACGCCATCCGAGGGACGACACACACGTTGATGAATCACCTGTGCTGCGAAACTTAGGATGACAGTTTATAGCTGGTCGGGAATTCGAACCCAGAGCGAAGAAGGTGAGATGTGCGACGGGATGTCTGGCTTAACCGTCCATCCTAGGACGACACACACGTTGATGAATCACCTGT